>JAJIBD010004657.1:0-31003 GCA_021461705.1 Cryptotis parvus | reverse complement strand
ATAGAAATTACGCTTAGATGGTAAGAGAAGTTGGAAAACAAATCACTGAAGTTTGAAATTACTCTGTGTATTATTTCACCTTATTAGTGAAACGTAATATTAAACTTTCTATGTCTTATGTATGTGAAAAAGCATTATTAGCAATACATGTTAACATACAACAAGAGTATGAGCTCATGAGGGTACTGTAATGGTGGACACAGATAGTACAGTTAGCAAAATTTTTGCTAATTTTTACTATGCGCCATAAGACTTTATCATTTTATTCTACCACCGTGAGATATACAGTTACAAAGATGTTCATAAGATGTTCATATTTGGGGTTTCAGTCATCAACGTTCCAGCACCCATCCTCCACTAGTGCCTTCCATTTCCCAGCATCAATGTCCTCTGATTCCCTCCACCCTCCAGGCTGCCTCTGTAGGTTCTTAAATTCTTCTCTTTCTCTCTCTCTCTTTATCTTTTCCTGCCCTTCCACATTGTGGAATCAAAATACATAAAAGAGGTTGTCATGTGTATCTTGGTCCTGTATTTAATGCTTTGTCTTAGGTGGGTATCAGCATCTTCATAAATTATTAGCATACTGTTCTATCTCTCTGTCTTACCCTGTACTCCTACATCCTTGACAAGACCACTCGTTCCATGCTTCACTGACCTTGGATTTTGTCATTTAGAGCTCTAGAGAGTAAAGGTCATTTGGAAGCAGGATTAAATGAAGCACCAATGGACTACATTTTGAAACCAAGAAATTAGAGATTTAGGTTAATATCTCATAGAGGTGACTTTACAGGCATGAAAACACAGAGTGTAATACTGGCATTTTCATAACAACTTACAATGGTACTGATTATGTGCATTTAATTTTCATTGTATTATTAGCTGGTGGTTGCTGTGAGGCCACAATTTGTACTGGGGCTACTGGCATTTGGCTCACTCTGAAGGCCACTGGTGGCTTTGTTCCATGGCACCGAAGTGCCAGGATGGAGTCCAGCCTCCTGCATACAGAGCATGTGCTCCAACCTAGAGCCCGATACCCTGATTATTGCATTTTAAGACAAATTAATTAGATCAAACAAATTTTTTATGATATACTGCAATAAACAGCAGACCCTTGGACCACAATAAGAAATCAGCAGCCTTATCATTAAATTTTAGAGCTTAGGTTAAGTATAATGAATTTATGCTTATAATGGAGATCAACCACAAAAGCAAGGATCAAACTTTACCTGGGACCATCACGTCAAAGGTTCACCCACACATCTAGCTCAAAGTTCACTCTGTAATCAAACAGTTCCACTATCCCGATCTTTACATAATGTCTCTTAGGTACAACATGATTTAGATTCTGCCTGCTTATCTGACTGTGATCTGTGTAATCGTTTTCAAAGAAATCTTGAATGCTGTCCTTGACCTTTGATTATGTATAATAATCCCTGGAGCCAGTTGAAGCAACATCCATCATCTGATAAATTATTCAACCGAAGGCACCTATGACCACTTAAGTGTCAAAAATAAATTTGAATGAAGCTAAACATGAAAGCTTTGGTAAGCCAAAGAAAATAATAAAAGATGCTTAAATATTTAGCTCATAATGTCAAAGCTGGCATATTTCACCCCCGTTTTAGCTTATTCATCTAGCACAGTTTGTTTAGTTATTCTCTCATGTAGTATGGCAGGGTTAGTATGTGATCTCTGCCTCCTGTCACTCAAATAATCTCTTTCTCAAAGAATGAAATCTAGTCAAATTCCGATTAGAGTTTTCCCCAAGATGGTGCAGATTAGTAAAATTATGGTAATTCTGGATCCCCAAATATGAACAAGTGTTTCAAGTTTCTGAGGCTATAGATAATAAAGCTTATTTCTTGTTCAAAACCTACTCAGCTATCAATGTATACTGGCTAGTACCTCAAAAATAGATGTAATAAAGCCAATGGCATGATATTATTTATCAGGTAGCAGCCTTAGAGTTCATACAGGAAATTACAAAGATACAAGTCTCAGGGTTACTGGAGGTCAGCTTTGCCAGGACATCTCACAGAGCATTAAAGAGACATTCATTTGCCCGACAAGGTTTTTGAGCAGTACCTTACATGCAAATGCGAGGTGTTCTAGTGATGAGTTTTACGAAGGAAACATGGCGAGTGGCACTCCTGAAGGATTTACTAAAGTTATGTTTTAATCTAGAAGCAGCAGTAATTTCCTTAGAAAAAAGTGGGAAAGATAGTTTTATTTTGTACAGCATCAGTGCTTGAAATTGAAATGAAATCCCTGCTACTGCTTTTGGAGCCTGTTCCTAAAGTGTCAATCAAACAAACAAGGTTTAAAATACACTGCATGTCTGGTAGCCTTTTGTATAACACTGATATACAGATGAGGTGTATTATTCTCACATATTACATAACACCAATTATATCTGATTATTGTTAAGACCAAAGACAATTCATTTACCCTTTAGCCTAATAAATTTCAGTAAGAAGTTACTACAAAGAGCAGTTTCATTCATAAGATCAAATTCATGCAAACACTTAGGTCCCTTATCTCAGTCCATCTCAGTTCCTGACAAAAAGAGACAAGAGTCCATCAAAGCAGTCACGTGTGTCCCAAAAGATGAACTTACCAAGACAGGAAAAGAAACAAGAGAAACTAGAGATCTAGATTTTTAAAACTAAACACAAAAGGGATGGCAGGAGGGAGGAAGGACAAAGGACAGAAGGGGAAGAAGACAGGGAGGGACAAGGGCAATAGAAGGGAGAAGAGGAGGAGGCAAGGAACGGAAGGGAAGGATGCAGAGGGTATTCTGCTTGCTCATAATCAGAAAGCGATGTCCCAAATATTCCCAAGGAGGCCAGGAATTGGAATTCAACTGAGATATAAAGATACAGATCCTGTATCACAATTGCCAGCTACTTCTCTGGCAGTGTTCTTGAACTTCAAGTCAGGCACCAACTGCCAAAAAATAAAACAAAATAAAAAATGACACTGACACAGTGATTAATTCACTTGAGCAAGCAAACACCTAGCAGATGGGTCTATCAGATGGATCTTCCACCTAGCCAAGCCTCGGGGGCGCATTACCAATCTTATCCATATCAGCCTTAGCATAGTCCTGGAATTCATTAATTCCTCCACCACCGGATCGCTCTACAGAATCAGTTCTGACTGTCCACCTACAGTCCTGGGTTTCTACTCTTCCCTGCCTTCAATCTGTTTCACATTGCTGCAAACAAAGTTGTCCACCTCATGCAAACTTAAAGCCTTTTTTTGTTTGTTTGTTTGTTTTTGCCTTTTTGGGTTGCTCCCAAGCAATGCTTAGGGGTCACTCCTGGCTCTGCACTCAAGAATTACTTCTGGTGGTGCTCAGGGACCATATGGGATGCCGGGGGGATTGAACCCGGGTCAGTTGTATCTAAAGCAAACACCCTCCCTGCTGTACTAGAATAACTACCATAATCTGTAATTCTTCATTAAAGAGCATAACAAGAATCCTTTCTTAAAGACCAAACTGCTTATGACAAGTGCCCCTGTGGCCCTCTCCACACTCTTCCTCTCCATTTTCTCTATTTTTAACCGCATTTCTTTGTCTCTGACTGGCCATTGGGGTTTCTCATACTGCTTCTGCCTGAAATGCCACTATTGGTCTCCAATCCTGCTTTATATCTCAGCTTCAGTAACACTTGTTCAAGAAAAGCATGGTGACAGACCGTTTCCATGTCGATCAAATCGCAGTCCAGATCCTGTATGACGATTTCCATCATACACTTAATGTGGGTGGTATAGGAATGCTCTGATCTTTGAGCACTATCATTAAACTCAATGAAGAGCGAAAGTGCATAGTCTGTGAAAATAGTTTTACTGCAGCACCCAGCCAATTTATGGTGCAGTGAAATACATTCATTGTTTAATGATAACTGAACGTCTCGGTGAGGTCATCGACACACAGTTAAGACCAAAAAGTCCTTCTTCTGTCCCCAGAAACATGTTCCTCAGTCTGGATGATGAAATTAAACTATTTTCAACTTTGTAATGAACAAATTTGATTTCGAAATTTAAGCTCTCTAGAATTATTTGCATCCTGTAAAGGTGGCCATTAAGCAGAGGGTTCATTTGTATCTTCTTTTGGGTTAAATCAGAAACTTAGAACTTCACTGCTAAATTGGGATTAGCAATTTTCAATAATAGCTCCCTCATTATATGCGAAAGAATCTCAGGAAACCTGTAGAAGGTCAGCCAGCAGGTTAGTGGACAAGGAGGGACAAAAATCTGCTATTTCATCCCCAGTACAACTGTCCACCCATAACTATGCAGCAGTTTCTGTTTTATGACTCCATCCTTATATTAGAAATTTGAAGTACACATAAGAGAAACATCTCCAAATAGCTGATTTGGCCACAATGCACCTCCTGCTTTCAAATATTTTAGAATGGCAACAGTACAAATATGAGAAAATTGGGTTTATTTGCAATTCACAATGGGTGTCTAAGTAATGGTGCCTACGTCCCTGGCTTCTCAGTATTCTGAAGCAAAGAATTACTCAATTAACTCTTACTGACCGTGCAATTTCTGAAAACCCCAGCAGACAGGTTTTGAGGAGCGAGGCAGAAGTGTATGGAAAGTGGGGACTGTGCAGGAGCTGTTACAACGAGGTGGAGCCTGTGGCCCTGGACGCCTCACTCCCCCTCTATGCTTCACTTTCTTCATCTGCAAAATCACAAGATTGTCAATGGACTGCAAGATTCCACTAAGTGCTCTGATATATGCGCCTTGGACTGCTCTTCTAGGTGGAGGATCATAGCGTGTTCCCACTGTCAAAGTGAGTCTAGGGCACTAGACAAGTAAAATTCCTCTGCACTAATAACTGAGATCCCTCCTAACTTTGGCTGCAGTGAAGCTAAAAGATTAGATGACTACAAGAGTATGCTACCCGCACGGCAGAGCCTGGCAAGCTACCTGTGTCGTATCTGATATGCCAGATACCAGTAACAATTATAGACCTTATTCCCATGACCTGATGGAATGGTTTGAGGCTCTTTATGTTCCTGGAGCAAGCAGGTTCCCTTAGGCTCTACTTGCATGAGACAGGTCATATGGAGATGTTACTGGTGCCCGCTCGAGCAAATCAAGATGAACGGGAAGACAGTGATACAGTGATAGACAGTTACAATTCTTTTTTTTGGAAATAGGAATTAATACATTTAACAGCACCAGATTAGCCTGAAAGTATAATTTGCAACAAAGTATTCATAAACATTTGCATTTAGTTGAAGAAATTGACTACAAATACCATTCACATATACCACAATTCATCTCAGTTTCATCAATAGACTTTTCGTGATCTTAAGCTCTAAATTCACAGAATTTTAATTGTCTTTTTATTATCAGTATTTTAATGGTCTATCATGGTTGACTTCCATTCCATTGGCTTCCTCAGTTTATATAGACATAAAAAACTGACAGCAATGAAAGCTATTTTCTTAGTGTTGCGAATGTTGTCAAACTATTCTGATTATTGATTAAATGACCTTGTATACTTTACAATGCATAGAATTATTAAAGTATGAGAATTCGCTTCTGCTTTTTCACTTATTTCCTTTCCTCTTTTCTTCTTCAATCTAATTAATATTCCTGACTTACTTACTGTATGCAAACAGTCTTCCCAACACCTATGAAAACCTATGAAAAGAAAGAGAGTAAAAAGGCCACCCTTACATTGTCCAAATAAATAATCAGCATACTTATAAAAATAAGTACAATTTTATTTTCAAAGGTGACAGATGCTTAGGTGGAAAGATTGAAAAAATTAAGGGAGATTGGGAATGTTAGGAAATAAGGGGTATGGTTGGCGATTTTAAACGGAGGACAGCGTCATAAGAAAGCTGTCACGTAACAAAGAACTGCAGGTATGAGGTCAGGAGCTTCTGAAGTGATCTTGGTTAAGAGTATTCCAGATACAAGGGTGTTTGACCTGTCAAGGAAGGACAAGAAGCTCACAGGGCACAGAAAGAGCAGAAGTCATTCTGTGCTCCTGAAATTCTTCCATCTTCTTTTGGCCCATACCACACTGTTGAGGAGCCATGGAGATCCCCAACAATATCAGGGAAAGAGTTCCTTTTATCTCAAGAACCAGCATCAGACAGACAAACCATGAGTTCAGCGTAGTTCCAATAAGCATTTACTGATCACCAATAATTAAACTAGCTCCACTCCTATGATCCAAGAAAATGGGATTTCCCGGACCTATAGCACTTGGCCAGACCTCCAACATACACTCAGGCACAAATCTCCCTTAAAACGGATGACTTTTGCCCAAGTCAGTCCTTTTATATACCCAAAAGCCAGAATCCTTTACTTCAGGGTGGGTTGCATTACAAAGATCAACGAATCAGCTTTTAGGTATAGAAGTTAGGTGGTGCCACACCTCTGGCTCAGGTCTTAACAAATGATAAGGCCAGGGCCTAGTTTCTCCCCTAGGAGTTTATCTCTTATGTCAAAACACTGGGGAGAGAGAGGGATGGTATAAAGAAATAACATTTTAATGGATGTATATTCATGGGGGAGAATCACACCATAATTTCATCAACTTCATGCAATCCAGATGGTACCCACAAGGTCCTTCTTATTTCTACTCTGTAGCAGGGTAATTCTGAGTGTCCTGTCCTCTGTTTACTGAGAGGGTCATGCTTGCTTCGCCTAAGGCAAACTAGCAGGATCCCTTCTTTGATCTTGGCAGAGTTGATAAATGGTAGTCTCAAGTAGCCAGGGGATGGTCTCCTGTAAATTCTAATTGTTCCCAGCTGGGACCAGTGTGTATTAAGAGGAATTGTGCTCAATCTAGATAGCATTGAAATCATAGTACAGATTATATTAATATCCCAAGGTTATTAATTCAGAGTCAAAATAACTCTTGTACTGCCATACTCTGTCAGTGTTTATATAAAAGAGAGATCTCAATAGCATGAACCTTGGCTTAAAGACATGTAAATAGCTTAAACTGTAAGTAGGTTAAAGAGCAAAGATCCAAAGCTAGCTAGGCCCTGTCATCCAACACCCCACTTTTGATTACCAATTTCAAATGGAATTTTTGAAATATGATTTTGAGTAGCCTACTGGAATCTTAGACTTATCAAGAAGCACAAAAATCAACATTCTGAGATTTGAAAGTCGACCTATACCATATTCTGTGACTCATACACATTTTATGTCTCTAGAGTTCCCACAATATATTTGACAATTAGCTGTTAAGTGATTGGGTAAATACGCAATTTAATAGAAGATGATGTCATGACAAAGAAATCAAGTAAAAAAAGATCTTCATTTTGAAAATTTAGAGATTGGGCACAAAGTGACTTATTATATGCCAATGAAGAAAAATTCCAAAATTCATAGCAAAACATTCTTTTTGAAATGTCACTGTTCCACTTGGAATTTATTACACTGTCCATTTCATTTAACTTTCTTCCAAAAGTGAAACAATCCATGATTATTATGCAGTCTGCATGGGATTTATCTATATTAATGCCACACAACAAAATACAGAGGGGACAAGAGAGAGTACAGAGAGTAAGGCACTTGTATTTGGTTGGATGCCGAAAGCTATACGGTCTCCAAGCCCAGTCCTGAGTGCAGAATTAGGAGTAAGCCCTGAGCATTGCCAGGCGTGGTCCAAAATAAATTAATAAATACTCATACACTGTGTTATGTATGTATGTATGTATGTATGCATGTATGTATGTTTGTATGTTTGTATATATGTGCGTGTATGTATACATATGTATGTATATGTATGTATGCACATACATATGTTTATGTGTGTAGTGCATACCTTGTGATATGAGCAGTTAGCTTCTCCCAAGTACAGATCTTATTTCTGCCTAGTTTCTTGCATAAAGATGCTCCAGTTACGTCACAAACACAACATAAGGAGGCCGCAACTCTACCTTGCCCAGTTGCTCCCTTTTTTGCCAAAGCCTGTGGCAGCCGCAATGCTTCCTGCCCCTCCACCGTCTTCTGGGCTACTGCAGTCACTCCTGTCACCACTGCCTCGCCCACATTTGTCACTTGCTCTTTGGTCTTCTCAGCCACTGGGATAAATCAAGAGCAAGAAGAGATTATGGGATGGTGCAGAAATGATCAGAATAATTTCACTTCCTCCAGTATTCAACTTCCAAAGGCTTATACCTTAGAGAACTGGGGTAGAAAGAATCTAAGACATTACTAACTGAGCACGATGTGGTCAAACATGGAATCTTTCCTAAGATTCTGCTGAAATTATGTGGATATTGCAAGGCTCCGTGAGGGGGCCAAGTGATAGTACAGTGGATAGGGCACTTGCCTTGCATGTGGCTGACCCAGGTTGGATTCGTATCCCATATGGTCCCTGAATACTGCCAGAAGTAATTTCTGAGTGCAAAGTAAGGGAATAACCCCTGAGCATCGCCAGGTGTTACCAAAAAAGCATAGATAAATAGATAGATAGATCGATAGATAGATCGATCGATCGATCGATCGATCGATCGATAGATAGATAGATAGATAGATAGATAGATAGATAGATAGATGAATAAATAAATAAATAAATAAAAATGGTTGCCCTGGTTTAATAATAAGGAACATATATTTTATCAGGAAAGCTTCTCTTACAGATTCCATGATCTAATGCTCAATATGAATCATTTCAATTTCATTATCAGTTTTTTAATCTTACTCCACCTGTTCATTTTCACACCTTCTGAGGAACACATGCCCTCATATAAGTCATTACCAGAAACAAATAAAGACTACCAGATGCACATCAAAGAACTTACATTGAACTCCTAAAACTTCAGGTAGTTTAAATAGAAAACTTCATAATAAAATTTATGTGCAACTATTTTAAATGGGAAAAAACCCTAGACACTGAATATTTAAATAAAAAGGATTATTGGAGTCATGATTTCTTTTCAAAAAACACAAAATAAAATATGGTAAATCTACAGATACTTTTAAGCTAAAAATTTCAATTTAGATTTGGATTAAGAAGCACATCAAATTTTAAACCTCATCTTCAAAAACATCTTAAAACTATAGCCAATACAGCTACTAAAGTTATGTTTCTCTAATTTTTACATAATACCACAGAACTGAAGCACCAACAAAAAACATTCATTTCTACAATTAAACATTTAGACTTTAAGATCAAAACAGTGATTGATGGAGAAAAGAGTGGATAAATCCAAATCAAATCAAGGGTCAGAAACTTGGTGAAAATGGAAGTAGATATTTTGCTGGTGAAATATGCAGATGCTGAGGTTTAATGATGCGCAAAGGAAAGGCAGACGATATTAGATACAGTTAATCCAGTTCATACGTCCACCAAGGTAGCTGAAATAGCAGACTGAGAACAGCAAAGGCTTACAAACACATAACGTTGCAGGGCTGGAGCTCTAGTTCAACAGGAAGGACGTTTGCCTTGCACACGGCCACCTAGGCTCTATCCCAGGCATTCCATTGAGTCCCCAGACCCAACACCAGGAGTAATTCCTGATTGCAGAGCCAGGTATAACCCATAAGGGTTATTCCTTATGGAGATAACCCTTATTCCCATCACCATAAAAAAAATCACCATCACCATCACCATCATCATCATCATCACCATCACCATCACCATTACCATCATCATCATCATGCAGCTGCAACCGGAATACATGTCTTCAAAGTGTAAGTGAACTTCTTTTTAAGAGCTCCTGGAATATTATTAAAATTTTGAACACCAAAAAGCTTCTGCACCTCAAAAGAAACAGTGACAAGGTACAAAAACAGTCTACAGAGTGGGAAAGAATATTCACCCAATACTCATCTGATAAGGGGTTAATCACTATCACTACCACTATCTTCCCGTTAACCATCTATTTGCTAGAGCGGGCACCAGTAATATCTCCATATGTCCTGTCTCATGCTAGTAGAACCCAAAGGCATCCGCTTGCTCCAGGAACATAAAGAGCCTCAAACCATTATATTAGGTCATGGGAATGACCTAATATAAATGTTACTGGTATTTGGCATATAAAATACTACACGAGCAGCTTGCCAGGCTTGCTGTGCAGGTGGCATACTGTTGTAGTCACCTCTAAATAAAGCATATATTGATGAACGCGTGGCTGCTAGCGGCCGCGAGAGCCGGGCTGTGATAGTCTGGTCTGCTGGGTGGAATTGTGACAAGAGGGAAGTCCAGATGTGGAAAATGGCGGGCCCCATGGAGTAGGGGAGGGTGGTCTGGCTTGTTGTGAGGCTCTGCTGGGTGACAGGCCAGAGCTAGAACCCCGCCATGCCTCCCCTGGCGCTTCAAGCAGCTGGGCACAGGGAGAGCAAGTAGCAGCTCGCCCCCATGTCTGAGAGTCTCTGGTTCAGCATACCTGAAATAACCTCTGAAACTGAGGGATTGGGGATTTTGGTATCCAGGATATATCAGGCACTGGTAGAATGTTACAAGTAGAAAACAGCCAACCTCATCAAAAATGGAGAGAAGAAATGAACAGAAACTTCAACAAGGAAGAAATTCGAATAACCAAAAGGACATATAAAACTGCTCATCATCACTAATTATCAGGAAGATGCAAATTAAAACAACAATGAGGTCATCTCACACCACAGAGACTGGCACATACCCAAAAGAGCAAGAACAACTGGTACTGGCATGGATAAGGGGAGAAAGGGGCTCTCATCCATTGTTGGTGGGAATGTCAACTGGCTTAGCCTCTTTGGAAAACAATATGGATATTCCTCCACAAACTAGAAATTGAGCTCCTGTTTGACCTAGCCGTAACACTCCTGTGAATATACCCTGGGAGGTCAAAACACACAGCAGAAACACCATCTGCACTTTTATTTTCAGAGCAGCACTATTCACAATAGCCAAAATCTGGAAACAACCAGAGTGCCTGAGAACAGATGACTAGATAAAGAAACATTAAAACATCTACATAATGGAATATTATACAGCTGTTAGGAAAAATGAAGTTATAAAATTCACATATAAATGGATGGATATGGAGAGGATCATGCTGAGTGAAATTAGGCAGAAGGAAAAGGACATATATAGTAAGACGGAATTATTTGCAGGATATGAACAAAAGAAAATAGTATAATGCCAATATCCAAGGCCAGGCAAAAACATGGATCAGGTGGTCTTGTCAATGGGTAGAAACAACCCAAGTATGTGGAAGACAGAGGTTAGGTAAGACAGAGAAGGGAACAGTGTGCTAAAAAATCGTTGGAAATGATACCAGCCAAGAACTGAGCACTGAATGTAGGCAAAGGGATCTACATGATAACCTCTAAATGCATGTAATGCAAGCCACAATGTGTGAGAAGGAAGAGAGAGAGATAGAGAGAGAAAGAGAGAGAAAAGAGGTAAAGAGCCTGCCATAGAGGAGGCTGGGGAGGGGGGGAGAGAATCAGGGGACATTGGTGTGGGAAATGGGCACTGGTGGAGGGAGAGGTGCTGGAACATTGTAGTGAGTGAAACCCAAACATGAGCATCTTTGCAACTGTATCTCACGGGAGTATAATAAAAATACTTTTAAAAAGGTAAATAAAAATAAAAACTATAAAAATAAACAAAAATAAAATTTTGAATATATATCTAAAAATGTTTATTGCCAATTTAATTCATAATTAAAGTATTATTTCTATTAAAAATCAGCAAAAATCAAAATATTTTTTCTTAATTATTTCAAGGTCAATATAGATAAACTCTTTTTTATCAATCTGGTCATATTAATGTTCACACAGCCTAGTTCTTGCATTTCCTAGTCAAACCATCATGATGTTTGTCTTTATTGATCCTCCACACACTCGTGTTTTGACTGCGCTCCACAGACACCTGCCCATTCCAGTCCCACATTTCAGGAATTTGGAGTATTGAGTGTTGTTTTTTTTTCTAGGCAAACAGACATATTTTCTTGTTACGCTTTGTGTGTATCTTTTATGTCCTCTCTAGGAAAGTTCCAGTCTTAAAACCAAAGACTTACACTCTGTCAGCTGTTTTATGGTGTGTGCTAGTCACTCACATGATTACTGCACAAATTCCATACCTTTAGCAGTTAATGGCTAACCAATGAGGACAAAACAATTGGGTTTACGGTACACTGAGGAGTTTTCAGGAGCCCAGGCTTACTATTTGGTCTTGAGCAGTGTCAGGAAGCTAACACAGCCTTGAAAGGTCTTTACAGGTGTCGCAATACTTGTTTTCGCACCTTTGGTGAAGATGGAGATGGGCCATAAATGACTAGCCATGATGCCAAGATTAATACGAATGACAGAAAATCATACTGCAAATCAATGTTTTAACACTTCGGGAGTGATGAACCTATACAAATAATAAATCAGGTTCCCCTTTTCATCTTTTCTAAGAAAAGAATGCAGAGAAAATTTTGCTTGAAAGAGAATCTTTTAAGTCATATAAAATAAAAATAAAAATCTGGTCTTCTGGTAGACTCTGTTTCTGTCAGCCATGAAGGTTAAGTTTATGTCTATAAATGCATGTTTGTTTTGTTAGTTTTGATTTTGATTTGGGGTCACACCTAAAAGTGCTAGTGATACTCCCAGGTGCATGCTGGGGTCACTGTATATATTTCAATGATTAGATTTAAATTGACTTAATAAAGGAAAAATAAAAATCCAGAATGAAAACATGGCTTCAATATTAGGATACATTTAAAAAATTTACACTTCGACATTAAATCATAAAATAAAAGTGGATAATTTTGAATTGATAATAACCCTAATAGATTAGATAAAAAAAACAAATGGATTTACACTATGAATGGTTTAATTAGGAACTTTGTAACATGTTAAAAGCATTATATAATAAATTTAGTTAAGACCTAACCTCTGATATACTTTGTTTATAAAAATGCCTTTAGACCATTTTATCAGAAAAAATAGGTAATCAACATTCACTCCTTATGTTCCATCCACATATATGCCATTCAAAAATTCAAATTAAATGCATTTCCATAGTTTTATCTAACATGATACATGAAGTTACAATGCACAATAGGTAAGAATTCTCCACCTAACTACGCATACATTATTAATGAACTATAAGTCAAACAGCAACAAGACATCATCTCACACCTCGGAGGAATACCTATTACCAAAAAAAAAAAAAACAAGAAGTGTAGGGAACGATGTAGAAAGAATTACTGGAAATGGAAATTGATGCAGCTGTTTGGAAAGCAGTAAGAAACCTCAAACACTAAAGAAATCCACTCTGTATGATTCAGTTATCCCATTTCTGTGTTTTTATACCAAAACACACAAAAATACTACTGCAAGGATAGATATATGCACACCAGGTTTGCTGCAGCGTTGTTTTACGACAAGTGCTGAAAACATAAGCTTCCATCAACTGACAAAGCAGTGAAGATCTGGGTATGAGTGATACACACCCACACCCACACACAGCCACATACATACGCACACACACACACACACACACACACACACCGCACGCACTACTATTCAGTTACATAGAATGACAAAATCATGCTCTTTGGGGCAACCTGGGTGAACCTTACACGACAGTCTATATTCTTTTGTCTAGAGTGGTACCAGGATTTACTCCTGGCTCTGTGCTCAGGGATGCCAGGGATCAACTGGGGTTGACTGCACATACAAGGTACCCAACTTTCTGTACTATCACTGGCCCTACTGTATTCTGATTTCTACTGAGTGAAATATGTTGGATGCATTAAGACAAATACTGTATGGTTTATTACATATGTCTGAAGGAGAAAAAAATTCACAGGTGAACTAAGCTAAATAATAAATTTTCATTATTCAACTGATTTTAACTGTAATTTAGACAGCAAGTAAACCCGTATTAATGTTTATGGCGCTAATATACAAACCTGCTGCAGCTTTGCCCTTCACACATTGAGAGGGCCCACCACCTTCCACCACAGTCCTATGTAACACTAGTAAACGTTCAGGCTGAGGCCAACCAGTGGTTGCAGGGAGACAGGGAGGGAAACTGGGGTGTGGGGTGCCTTAATCAGGATGAAGGGAACCTATATTCTGAATTCCAATAACACATATATGAAACCTATATAATGTTATAATACAACAATGTCTCAATAAAAAAAATTAATTTCACCATTTGTAACAATATGCCAAAAACAGTTGTGGAAAAAGACTTCCAAATGCGTGATTTTCTTTCTAATAATTGCTTAAGAAATTAAAAAGTAAAACTGGCAAGACACTGATAACATCCTGAGGTCAAACAGTCAAATTCAAGGGAGACTTTTCAGGATTCTATCTTAAGATTATCTAACTGGGACAGTTACTTTTCCTTAGACTAATTTTTATTGAAGTAACAATGATTTATAAGTTTAACTACTGAGCTGTTATTGGTAAAATATTACCACATCGCATCCCCCACCAAAGGCAAATAGGTGGCAAATTCATACCCTAAGTTACTGAAATCTGTATTTCTGTCCAAATAGGTAATAAAATCAACTTAAATGTTTTCTTTCAACATTACCTGATAACATTACATACCATACAAATTCTTTGGTCTTCTAAGCAATGTCATGTAGTAGCCTTTGTCTATACGTAATGCATACCATAATCAACATTCTTGATGAAGTATAATGAACAACCAATTTTCCCTCTCCTTAATCACTGAGGTAACCATATTAAATTTATCTATCCTCCCAATTTGAAACTGGCGTTTATATTGTATATTCCCACTCACTAACTTGAGTAATTCATTTATCTGACACGGGAAAGGATGCATTACAGCAGCTGATTTACCTAAATCATTGCAAGACAGTTCATGACAAGATTTTATTTTATACTAGCCAGGGTGGCTGACTGATGCAATGTTTATAAATTTGCCCACACTAGAATAATGCAGGTCTAGGTTATCAGCTGCATTTCCTACAGTGTTCTGAAAAATACTAAATCCATTGTACCCTAGTATCTATTAAAAGGAAACAATTAAGTTTGAAACCTCTGGGTTAAGAAAAATTACCCCCAAAAAGCAAATTTAATATATTTATCTCTTTAGGTCATTCTGATTCTTTAATATGCTAAAAGACACACATTCCTGTCTCTTAAGTTTATATTCTTTAATATGCTGAAAGACACACATTCCTGTCTCTTAAGTTTATATTCTTTAATATGCTGAAAGACACACATTCCTGTCTCTTAAGTTTATTTATTTCTTTATTTTGCCAACAGCCTTGCACTACACTTCCACAGTCTCTGTTAGATGAATTTAAACTTGTGTGTTCTTTTATTTTTACCAAAACTCTGAATTTTACTGTCTTATCTGTTTTCTAAAGCAAATAGACTCTCCTTAGAGACTTAAATTCAAATACTATTAATCCAGGTAGTAAGAGTAATATAATAGAATCTCCACAGACATGATTGAAGGATGTAGATGCACGGAAAAGCTCCTGCTGTCTCTCCCCATGCTCGGCCGACCATGAGGCATCCTGGGGTTTGGGGGGCAGGTTCTGGTCTTCACCTATTGCCCCAATAGAGCCTCAGAAGTCAGAAAAACCTGATGCACCACAACTGCAGCCATTTTCAAGGTCCAGACTCTACAGCTCCTCAGAGCCCCACCCAAAAGAGAAGCTGATTTCAAGCCCAGGTATGTGGGTCCCAGCAGCTGATCTCACCCGGTTTCGTGGAGCTGTTGCTGGCGCCCCTAACCCCACCTCGGTCCCCTATGGAAGGCCTGATGGGCCCACCCAAAACTGGTGCAGGCGCTGTCAGTATGATCCAGGGATGCAGATGTACAGAAGAGCTCCTGCCGGCTCTCAACGTGGCACGGTATCTCAAAGCCTGATATACTGATGTACCAGGTATCCCATCACACTTCATAGTGGTAAGTATGGGGTATACAATCACAGGGGTGTGGGCATGCACGATGTGTGGGCTGTGGGACCATATCGGTAACTTCCTATAGAGCTGGCTCAAATGGCTCAGTGGAAATTTAATAATTTTCATTGACTTTCACCAAAGAATATATTCATCAACCATATTTAGAGAATTAGCACCAACAAGCAATATAGAATAGATTATTCAGTGTATGCATAGGACAAGTTCAAACAGAAGTTGACAATAATTTGAATAAGTGTTGGCCATAGGTGAAGTGGTGGGGGTCTGGGGTTGACTAGTAGAAACCCACCAAGTTTAGAAACTCAGGAAGTGAAGGCAAAGAACAGAAAGTGGCCAGACTTGCACGTAACAACCCATAAAAACGTCATGACTTTATCAATACCATTCCCTGCAATGGTGGATATAGTAAGTGTCAGTTAAGGGAACAGGCATGGGGTGGGGAGGTGAGTGGGAAATGAGGGTCTTTGGTGGTGGTCGGGGCACACTGGTGGTGACACCGGTGCTGAACGATGAATCTTTCTAACAGCTGTACTGTGAAAAACTTAGTATTTTGCAAATCACAGTGTTTAAATAAAGTTCAAAAAATAAAAAATTAAAAAGAATAAAAATAGTATCTCTTACTATGTATTACGTTCTTAATAAAATCAAGTTTTAAAATGGTCACATTAATACAAGACCCCTTGAAATAAATACTTTTACTGACATAATTCTTGCAACTGAGCAATCCAACATGCATACACTGGAATATATACATCCTAATATATAATGGTAATCTGTATCCTTTAATTTAACATCTATCACTACGATCTTTGTTATGAGCATCACTCCACCATGACTTTCTTCATTTTTCTATTTACTCATTGTAATCTGATATCTCTTGGCAAAATCAGCCAAATATTCAAAATGTCTGACTCCAAGAAAATGTAACAATTACGGAATATTTTATGGTATTTTAATAGAATCTTTAATTGTATTTTTCAACTTTAGTCAGTTGAAAATGGCAATTCTTATTTTACTTATGCTAAAACATTAAGTTAGTCAGAATACTCAAGTTCAAGAGTGCTACAAACTAAACACAACTGGCCAATTACTGTCATCATTTTTGACAAACATCATTAAACTACTTTTTAATAATGGATATCTATGTACTTAAAATATTGTATAAAAGAACTGATATTAGCAAAATTAGCATTTCCTCTAACTTTGGAAATGGTCTCTGTGGGGTGCAGGGTTGTTTGATACTAATTCTAAGTGCTCAATAATGTGGTCTTGCTAGTTATTAGACATTTCAATGCCATTCTTTTATACAAAGCCCACAAAAGCTTACCTGTGGTTACGCCATGCACCACTCCTTCCTTTGTTTTGGAGCCTACAAAAAGCAAATTCAAGACGTAAGTATCAAATCAGTTCATTTTAAATCAACCTAAAAAGAAAAACACAAGGACTCACTTTCAGAGTCTTTTATAATATAAACTAATAGAAACCCAGTACTTACTAGGTTAAATAAAAGAAATCAAAGCTATCAGGAGGTTCCTACAGTTAAGATTTTAGTAAGGCTCTATTCAATGGAATACTATGCCCTTGTGAGGAAAACTCAAGTTATGAAATTTTCCTATAAATGGATGGACATGGAGAGGATCAGGCTGAGTGAAATTAGAGGAAAAGGACAGATATAGAATGACAGCATTTATTTGCAAGATATAAAAAAAAATAATATGATGCCAATATCCAGGCAAAACATGGATCAGGAGGTCTTGTCAGAGGGTGGAATCTACCGTAAGGTGTGGGAGTCAGATGTTAGGTAAGACAGAAAAGAAATAGAGTTCTAGTAATTGTTGGAAATGACAACAATGCCAGACTAGAACTGAGCATTGAATATAGGCAAAGGGATATACATGATAACCTCTAATGTATGTATTGCAAGCCACAATGTGTAAGAGAAGGAAGAGAGAGAGAAGAGAGAGAGAGAGAAGAGGCAAAGTGCCTGCCATAGAGGCAGGCTGGGGACGGGAAGGGAATTGAGGACACTGGTGGTGGGAAGTGGTCACTGGTGGAGGAATAGGTGCTGGAACACTGTATGACTGAAACCCAAACATGAACATATTTTGTAACTGTATATCTCAGAGTGGTATAATAAAAAAAAATTAAAGTATTTTACTACAGGGGAACAGTGGAGTAGGGCCTTGCCTTGCATGTGGCCTATACAGATTCAATTCCCTGCACCCTATATGACCCACTGAGCCGGTCAGGAGTAGTTCCTGAGTTAAAAAGCAAGAGTAAACCATGAACGTTGTCAGGTACAGCCCATAAAGCAAATAAAGATTTTAATACACAAATTGACTGTGTATACTCTTATGCCCCGTGACACATAACAGACAGGGAGAAAAAGATGAGCTAGCACTGAGGCTTGTGGCAGATGATTTTGGATTTGAGCGTTCCGAAAGAAGCTTTACTGAACAACAGATAAATCAGTAAACCTATAAAACACAAAACGACAGGAAAGGGAGAGAAGTAATTACCACTTTCTGAATATCTATTCTGTAAAAGGCATTTTACATTTCATCTCATTTAAGCTTTTTTAACAATTAATGGGCAACATTCAGAGGTGCTCAGGAATTATTCCTGCCTCTGGATTCAGAGGTTATTCCTGGCAGGGCTCAGGAAACCATATGTAATATTGAGGATCAAATCCGGGTCAGTCGTATGCAAGGCAAGTACGTTAACCCCTATACTATTGAGATCTCCTGTCCTATAACAGACATTAAATGTAGGTCACTTATGTCAATTTTATAACTGAGGAAACTATGAATCAAAGCGAAAAGAATTTGCCTAAAACGCCAAGGGAGTTAGTAGGCTACAAACACAACCAAACTTAGGCTTATTGTGGCCCAAGATGATACTCTTTCAATAAGACAAATCTTTAGACAGGCCAAAACAGCTTCTTATTCAAGCATTAGTAATGCAAGTTTTAATGAGCCCTTTTCTCCAAAGCATGCATATCTGCTTCCTAGACAATATCCGCTTCACACTCCCACAGATATCTTCCACCAAATCAATGTATCTTTGACTCAAATTACACTTCCACCACTCTTTATTTCTCTACTGCATTTTTCACCTTTTCTGCATAATTTTCTTTTATGTATGCATTTCAGTGAAATATCACATGGGTTTATCACTGGGAGACAAGATGGCAACACAAGTACAGAATTTATTGTATGTAAGCATTGGCTGGTAGCCAACAAACTTGGAAAGCAGTGATGTAAATTGATCATGCAACATAATGGGTTTCTGTTATTTATATAGTGAGTTATGGGCTAAAAAGCTAGGAGAAAAGAATATACTACATATCATCACTCAGAGTTAATGTACTGTGGCAACAGAAATTTGAACTGTATTGTTAGCTACTGAAATTATTTAACTAACTGTGGAATTGGAAATCTTTGTATACTGGAATTATGCAAACAGAGAACCTTCCGCTTAAAGAAAGTATTTCTTACCCTTGCCATACACCACTCCCTGAAACTCATATTTTGGGGAAAATATAACTAATCAAACTGAATGTGGGGCATTCAGTTTGATTAGTCATGTTAATCAAATATGACTTGATTATAGTACAGAGGGTAGGGCATATGACTTGCACGCGGCTGACCTGGGTTCGATCACCAGCATCCAACATGGTCCCCAAGTACAGACAGGAATAATTCCTGAGTGCAGAGCCAGGAGTAACCCCTGAGCATCGCCAGATGTGACCCAAAAGCAAAATGAATGTTTAACAGTTGCTTTGTGGTCCTTACAGATCAATAATATCTGAGAATTTGATTTTGACTAAATCCAGCAATGTTGCCTAAATCAAGAAATAAATCTTGGCCCTTATATCGTTATGTCTGTTCAAAACAAAGGGGAACAATGCACAAAAATTGTAACAGTATATATTTATATATGTGTATATATGCTTATATATGTATATATATGCTTATATATATGTATATATATATATATATATATATATATTCTTTCTTTTTAAAATATTATAGACCTCCCAAAAAAGATAAATGGGGATCTTGAAGCATTTGCTTCATATTTGGGGATTTTTTTGGTTGGTCTGCTTTAGATTTTGGTCCAAACCTGACTGTGTTCAGCGCTTCCTCCTGGCTCTGTGTTAAGGACTCACTCTTGGCAGGGATCAGAGACCATATAGGATGCCAGGAATCAAAACCAGGTCAAGCACAAGAAAGGCAAATGACCGACCTGTTGGACTGTGTCTCAGGCCCTGCATTTGTTTCATATTAAACTAGTCACCTGCTGTTTGTTGTCAACAACTGACCTTTTAATCAATGAGTGATCTGTAAGTGAAAGGACGACAGTGCTATAGAACAGCGGCCAAAGAACTATATGACTGTAACATTTAGACTGCAAAGAACTAGCAGAGATTATTGCTCTGCTAAGATGTCATTTTCTCTCTTATGACTTCATGCAGATTCCGAGTGGTTAGATGAATTCTTTTACCTGGAAGTTAAAAGAATTTAACTAGCCCACTGTTGTGTATGTTATGAGGATGTTTTCGACTTGTGTAGATGAAATATATTGTGACTTGAGAATTTGACAACAATCCACACTTCGTGATCATCGCTGCTTATTGAGCAAAACAGGATTATAAAGTCAGGAAGAATAATCCTTGCCTTTCCTACTATAATACTTGGCATTATATAAAGAATGCTTATTTTTTCCTTTGGAATTTTATGTCAATTCATCATCAAATAAATTGATAACATTTATTTTTCCTTTGGAATTTGATGTCAATTTATCATCAAATAAATTGATATCAACAAACAAATTTATTAAATTGACATAAATTGTTATAAATTTTTTTTAATTTTTTTAATTTTTACAATTACAAAGATATACAATTAAAAGCTCATATTTGGGTTTTGGTCATACAGTGTAGCAGCACCCATCCCGCCACCAGTGCCCATCTCCCCACCACCAACGTCCCGGTTCCCTCCCCCTCCCCCCCCCAGCCCTCCTCCATGGCAGGTTCTTTATTTCTTTCCATTTCTCTATCTTTCTCTTTTTCCTTCCTCTCCAGACTATGGATTACAGAACATACATTAAAGGGTTGTCATGTGTATCCTTTTGCCTCTATTTAATGCTCAGTTCTAGGTTGGCATTAGTACCCTCACAATTGTTAGCACACTGTTCCATTTTCTGTCTTACCTAGCCTCTGACTCCCACACGTTTGTGATAATTTCCACCTTTGACAGGACCTCCTGATGTATGTTTCACTTGACCTTGGATATTGGTATCATAATATGTACCTATATATTTATGTTATGCAGATAAATGCAGTCATTCTGTAACTGTCTCTCTCTCCTTCTGGCTAATTTCGCTCAACATAATCTTCTCCATGTCCATCCATTTGTAGGCAAATTTTATAACCTCATTTTTCCTAACAGCTGCATAGTATTCCATTGTGTAGATGTACCAAAGCTTTTTTATCCAGTCATCTATTTTCGGGCACTCTGGTTGCTTCCAGATTCTGGCTATTGTGAATAATGCTGCTATGAACATAAAAGTAGGGATGGTGTTTCCGCTGCGTATTTTTGGTTTCCCAGAGTAGATTCCCAGGAGTGGTATGGCTGGGTCAAATGGGAGTTCAATAAATTGTTATAAATTGACAAATTTATAATTTGTCAATTATTTGACTGACAGTGTCTATTAAATGGAAGTATGTTATTGGTAAATTCATTTACCAATATATTACAAAAAATATAGAAATCACAAAAATATTTATTCTTTTGAAAGTTCTTTGAATAGTTCAGAAATAATGTTCAAAGGTGTATTAAAAGGCTGAAGCAATGTTATAGCAAGGAGAGCACTTGCCTTGCATGCAGCCCAGCTGGGTTTGATTCCCATTTGGTGCCCTGAACACTGCCCTGAGAGAAGAGGCATGATTAAACTGCCAAGTGTGACCCAAAAACAAACCCCAAAATGCTGTGTTAACTGCTGATTATTTTTCCTGTAAATCTTTAAAAGCAGTGTCACAAACTTCTCCAGCCATAGTGAAATTAGAAACTTTTAATAGCGATCTTTCAAACTAATTCTTGATTGATGAAGAGAAAACACATTTGTTTCTAATATGCTGACAAAGCAATCAGTCTGCTGAAGCGTTTCTCTGATAGCAATAACCACAGCCTCCATATATAAAAAGTTTGCTTCACCAAGACACTCATCAAAAAAACAGCATATTAAATCACATAATATGTAAAAAGAATACACCAGGACTCAAAGGTATTTATCCCAAAAATGCAATCTATTTCAAAACTTAAATCCCAGTAAATTCATTTCTGTGGGAAATCCTCCACCTATAAAAATCCATTTTTATTTCATCATCTCTCTTGGTTAAAAAATTGCCGAATTTACTAGGACAATAGGGGAAACTTCCTCTGATTTTAAAATCTTCAAAATTCTGTAGATTTTTTTTGTTTATTTTTGGAAAGAAATTAAGTTAGCTTATTAGAAATAATAAAATAAGAACATTCCCTTTTACTTTAATCTTCAGTTTCATTGGGGGACACCTGGCCAGATAAGAAAAAAATATTAAAGAAAATAAGTCTTTCTATACTGGGAGAGAAGAAAGAAAACCGCATTAATTGACAAATGACATATCTATGGATAATATTCTAAAGAACTTGCAAATAACTGCTGAGGCTAACAATTAACCACACAAATTTGAAGATACATAGAAATAAGTTGCTCACTATCCCTCTACCAGCAATGGAGAAATAGAATTTGAAATTAAAAATACAATCATTTACACTAGTACAAGTACCAAATTTAAAATATTCAGTCATAATTTTAAGAGACTTTTTTAGAAGGAACACCCGGCAATGCTCAGGGGTTACTCCTGGCTCTGCACTCAGAAATTACTCCTGGCGGTGCTCGGGAACATATGGGATGCCGGGATCGAACCCAGGTCGGCCGTTTGCAGGGCAAATGCCCTACCTGCTGGACTATTGCTCCGGCCCCAATTTTCTAGAATTCTTAAATGTCTCTAAGGAAATTGTTACAATTCTATTGCCTTTCCTCCTCCCCCACCCCCCAAAATCCTACACGGCAGAGCCCGAGAAGCTACCAGTGTCTTATTTGATATGCCAAAAACCAGTAACAATTATGGACCTCAATTCCATGACCTGAAGAATGGTTTGAGGCTCTTCCTGTCCCTGGAGCAAGCAAATGCTCTTTGACTACACTTTCTTGCGACAGCATGTATGGAGATGTTACTGGTGCCCGCTCGAGCAAATTGATGAACAACGGGAAGACAGTGATACAGTGATACAGATGGGGATAATGTAAAAGTTCTGACGAAAGAAATCAAAGAACTAAAAAAAAAAGGTGGGGAAGGTTGTTACATGTTCATGGATAAAAGGACTCAATATTTTGAAGACATCAATTCTGCCCAGTTTGATTTACAGATTTAATGGAATTATCAATCAAACTCACAAATTATTTTATTAGTATTGACAGATTCTACACTGTGTACAAGTGTAGAAAGGTCCAGAACATCCAATAGTCAACACAAAACCCAAAGAGGCAAAAGTCACTGATGCTTTCTGAGTTCAAAGAATAAATGAACAAGACAGTGAGGCATTGGCCAACAAATGAGAAGACAGGTAAAACTGAATAGAGAGCCTTGAATAAAATGATTAGTCATGAGGTAGACCACATAAATGCAGTTAAATGATCTCTGTCAATGTAATAAAAGCAAAACAATGGAACACAGATTATCACTCAGTTAAGGCAATACAATGGAGCACAGACATCATTCAGTAAAAGTGATACAATGGAGCACGGATACCATTCTATTGGTCTGAGACAACCAAACATCTACATGCAAAACAATGACTCTAAATGTTAGCTCTCAAAAATTGATGCCAAATGGACCATAGGACCAAAGCAATAGCACAGTGGGCAGGTCAATTGTCTTGCATGTGGCAGACCCTTGCTCAAACCCAGTATCCCACATGGTGCTCCCTAAGCACAACCACGAGTAATTCTGAGAGCGAGAGCCAAGAATAACCCCTGAGCAAGTGTGACCCAAAAACCAACAAAAACAAAAAAGTTCATAGTCATAAATATAAAATGCATAACTAAAACCCCCAAAAGGATAATGTAAGATAAAAAAAGACATGACCCTTTGTTAGGGGGATGATTATCGAGATAAAACACCAAATGCATGATATGTAAGAGAAATGACTGGTAAGCTAGACTTCATAAAAATGTAAAAATTCTGCATCAAAAAAGATACTCTGAAGACAAACATTGGACTGAGAAAAAATATGTACCCAAGATATTCTTTAACAGGAACTAGTATGTACACTGTACAAAGAAGTCTTAAAATTCAACAATAAGGGCCGGAGGATAGTACAGCAGGTAGGGCGTTTGCGTTGTATGAAGCCGACCCAGGTTCAATACCCAGCATCCCATTTGGTTCCCCAAGCACCGTCAGGAGTAATTCTCAAGTGCAAAGACATGAGAAACCCCTGATCAATGCTGAGTATGACCCGAAAAGAAAAAAAAAATCAACAATAAAAACAGTGATTTTAAACTGTTTGGAAGACCTAGAGACACCTCACTAAAAGCGATGTACTGATAGAAATCAAATGAGCACATGCATAGTTGCTCCACAACATACAGCACCAAGGAACAAAGATAGTGTAAAAGGGTAACTCTTTAAAATCTGAATTTGAAAGACACTCGCATGCCTTGTGCGCAACAAAGGCTGCAAGATCTATAATCCACACATCACCAACTCAGACACAATTCACACTCCTAAAATCTTAAAATTAACTCATCAATTTTCTACCTCTTCTCTGATTTTCTGAGCATGTTTAGATGACAGAGAATATGCAATTAAAGTGAGGATCTGTGGTAAGATCAAGGAGGTAATAGAAATCTCTGAACAGCAAGAAATAGAATGATGCAAACTTTCATGAGGCATTCACAAAAAATCATTCCATGTTGAACTTTTCCTCAATCCAACTATGTTGGAGAGATGATTTATCTTTCTTCTTTTTTGGGGGGGGAGGGTGGGGTTACGGAAAAAAGAGTGGGGAGTTGGGTGTGACGTCATATCCGGTGATGCTCAGTGGTTACTCCTGGCTCTGCACTAAGAAATTATTACTGGTGGTGACCATACGGGATGATGAGAATCAAACTCAGCCTGCATGCAAGGCAAATGCCCTCCCCACTGTACTATGGCTCTGGCCCTGATGGTAGCTTTTGTTCACCCCAAAAAAGCAGAGCTCCTTATACCACCTGGTAAACTCATCCTCTGCCCAAATGCCCTTCTGGGCTCCTGCTGCCAACAGTAAATGTGGGAGAGCTCAGCGGAGGATGCAGAGAGTAGTGGGTGCCCGTGTGCGTGGACCTCTAGGAATGAGGTGTATATGCCTGTGCTTATTCCTTCCCAAGGAATTTAACGTGGCTTTAACTAACAACATGGTTTCAGAGGGAAAAAGCCAGAGTGAGCATGCACAATCAAAATGAGAATTTAGAAACGGAAACAAGTTGGTTATGGCATCAATAAATTAAGAATAAGATATTCTCAGAGATATTAGCATCAATCCTTAATCACTTTGCCGATGTCTAAATGGCCAGCTTAGCAAGTGTTGATTGAAGAAATTCCACTCCACAAGAAGACATTTCTCCACAAGGAGAGAGAAAGGATTTTTCTTTTTTGTGGGGGATGGGGAAGGGCGTTTTACAAAATCACCGCATCCAATCAAAATCTTATTTGAAAATCAGACTACATCAAAAAATTACCAGCTATCTTTCATGAGGATAACAGAAGTCGATGACTCACAAATAATTCTTGAAAAGTCTTGATTACTCTTAAAAAGACAGCGATTTTTAAATGTCCCTGAAATCCTGTCACTCATGCCCACAAACGTTTTCTTGAAAATAAAAGATCTTAAGTCCTATAAAAAATATAAATCTGGAAAAAGTATTAGTCCCACTTTTACTAATCATGGGATCCTATCCACACAGCTCCTCTGAGTTCATCCTGATGTTTCACGCATAAATGAAACAAGAAACACCAACTCTCAGAGCATCAAGAGCCCTAACAATCCGGTCATAAACAGTAGTAAACCGGGGTTTGGCGTTTACCTACCAACATAGAGAACACTCTCTTTAGTCTTCCCAGCTGCTTCTGCAACACCCTGTTTGGTTTTTTCAGCAGCGGCCACGACCCTCCTTGGCCTTGAGAGTCCTTTCATGAACACATCCATGGCTACTGAGTTTCTTTACCCTAGAACAAAAGCACAATTGTCTGAGACACAAAATGCAATTTGAAGGAGGATTTCTGAGAAAAACACATCAGCACCGCACAAGTTCAAAACAAAACCAAAACACTGAAAAGTTCAGCAGACTCCCAAAAGAGGGAGATCCTTGTGTGTGTGTGTGTGTGTGTGTGTGTTGAGAGAGAGAGACAGAGAGACAGAGAGACAGAGGGAGAGAGGGGGAAGAGAGAGAGAGAGAGAGAGAGAGAGAGAGAGAGAGAGAGAGAGAGAGAGAGAGAGAGAGAGAGAGAGAGAGAGAGAGAGAGAGAGAATCCTTGTTTCAACCACTGGCGGGGCTGTTTTTAGCTTCTGCATTAAAAATTCAGCATCCCCCATGCATCTTAAGGAGCCAGAGTTCAGCCCACTAAACCTGGGCTGGGGATGAATCATCCGACAGCTCTTGAGCATTGGAGAAGATTATTCAACTTCCCTGGGTGTAAAGGCTACCAGCATGAGTTAGAAGCACCTTGAAAGGGAGATGGAGCTGCAGAGAGGAGCAAAAACCAGCTTAAACCGAATCCCAGAAAAGGGGCAACAGCCGGATCCCGCAGAAGGGAAGAAACAGCTCCTCTCTCTGGGTGTGGCTGAACCGTGCTGGGACACTCCAGCAAAACCACACTCCAGCCTGAATCTCTCGGCGACCTCCAGGCTCACCGAGCCCCACCCGCAAGCTCTGCCCCGGGCTACCTACTCAGGCACGGGGGCTCCGCGCCAACAGACCCCCGCAGGCTCCGGCAGGCACACCCCGGCGCTCTCAGGGGCGCGCCCCACCGCCCACCCACCTCGCGCGCTCGCGCTCACCTGTCAGCCCGCGACCACCTGTTCACCGGCCCTCCCCGCCCTCCGCGGGCTGCATTTGCCCAAAGCGGGTTGCATTCTTAGCACACACCAGCAAGGGGGAATGGGGGGCAGAGGCCCGAAAGATACAAAAAGTTGAGGCTCTCGGGCGGCTGGAGCACCCTCGCGCCCTTCAAAGGAAAAAGCAGATCCCGGCGAGCGGCGGGCAGCGCCGGGAGAGATCGGGGAGGGAGGAAGCCGGGTCCAGGGGCTTTGGCTCAAGAGAGCCCAGGGAGAGGCACCTGCCGCCCAGAGATCCAGGCGCGGCGCGCCCACGACGGCACTCCAGCCCCGTTGCCGGCGTCGGGGATCCGCAACCCTTTCCCCTAGCTCCGTCCAAGGGTCGGTTTCAGATCCACAGACCTGAGCCCCCAAAAAAAAAGGTCTAAGCGCTAACCCAGCGCCGGTGACGGGCCGCGGTGGGACGGGCGCGCCCGACAAGGCGGGGGCAACCGTGCCACGGAGGGTCCTGGGGTGCTCCGACTCGAGGGGGGTGGGGTGGCAAAGGAGCGCGAACGGTGCGATCGACCGCCCCCCAGACCCCGCGCGTGGGGAAGAGAGAGCCGGGGGCGGGGAAAGCCGCGGGGCCCGAGGGGGGCGCACGGTGCTGGCCGCCAGCTGGGGTCCCCGGCCCCCGCACGCACCTCGCTCCGTCGCCTCGCTCGTCGCCGGCCCCGCTCGCGGTCGCCTGCACGCCGCGCGCCCTCTTCCTCCCCCCTCCCTCCCTCCTCGTCTCCCCACCCGGTCCGCGCCCGGCGCCCCGGCAGCCGATTTGTCAGCTCAGCTCCCGCCCCGCGCCCCCGCCCCGCGCCGCCGGCCCCAGCTCCGCCGCCCCCGCCGCGACCTGGGAGCGGGCCCGGCTGCAGCCCGTGCGGGCCTGGGAGCCGGGAAGCCACGGCGACCTGGAAGTTGGGTCCTGGGACCCCGTGCCCGTGGGGTTGCTGGGGCACCTGCAGCTGCGCGCGCTGCCATCCCCTCCTCCTTTCCTCCGGTTCCCTCGAGCATCCCCGCGCCGCCCACCTGCAGAGCCCACCCGCGGGGGACGTGGGCAGACGTGGGGGAAAGGGGTTTATCTAGCCGGGGAGCGAGCCCATCCCCTCGGGGCGGCTGCTCGAGGGCTTCGGGAGGGGGCTTGCGTGGGCGCTTTTCGCTAGCAGCCCTCCGGGGAGCCTAGGGGTAGGGGACGCCGGTGGTGAGTGCCCTGCTTCCACCGCGTCCCTAGAATCCGCTCGCTTGGGAGCGAGTTGCAGGTCGAGGGAGGCTGCTGGAGCTCGCCAAATCCTCTGCCCACCCGGGCTCTCACCATCTTCTGTTCCACCAATCAGAGACTGCCAGGCCCTGATTTCACCCCCCCCACCCCCACCGGCAGCGGCGGAGCAAGGAATAAATATTCCCCAGCCGTCGAAAGCCTAGGCTGCCGACCATTCCCCTCTCAGAACGGGTTTGCTTGCAGCCCGCGCGCCGGGCTGGAGGCTCGAGAGCCAGCGCTTTGGCTGCGAGATCCCGCACACCTTTGCACCTGGCTGTGGGTTCCGCGAGAGCACACGCGTGCATGCATGCGCGCACGCGCCCAGACCGGTGTGTGTGCGTGTGTCTGTGTCTGTGCGTGTGTGCCTGTGTGGAGTGTGTTCTTTAATGCTCTGTTTATTGTTTGTTTGGGCAAGACCACTGAGCTTGCACCCGATCCCACCAGCACGAGGAATAGGCTCCTCCCGCTTCACCGAATGCCTTTGCGGGCTAGGGAGCGTGACTGGAGTCTGGAAGGGAATAAACGAGTCTTTGCTCCTGCTTTCCCTTTCGTCTGCTTATTTTATTTCGCAGTACTGAGGATCAGGAGATCAGGGGCAAACACCTGTAGGCGTTGGCTGACCCTCCGCCAACGCGCCCCGTCATTTTTTTTTAATTTTACGTTGCATTTGAGGCTTTTTTTTTTTTTGCGAAAAGGACGTTTTCTCTGATTCTTGTACTCCACTGAGTTCTGAGATCTGAGTGAACCTAGTATAAATCAACAAAACAGACGTTTGCCGTTCATAAGTTCAGAAGAGAAGCATATTTATCTCCCTCTATAATGTGTAATCTATATTTATATCACGCACGGGAGTCCACTGCTGATCGATTCTGTTTAAAACAGCTTTGTCGGAAAGCTTATTCTGCTCTGCTTTGGGGATCAAAGAGCAGGAGGGTTCAGGTTTACTGAGCCACGCCCTGAGCTTGATCAAGTTCTATCATCTTTGTATTCAGTTTTCTCTTGTAAACGAAGAACTGAACACTAATATTAGACTCCTTTCTTTTCAACATTTTATTATGGCAAATGTTCACACATATACAGCAATAGATAGGAAAAACGTGTCCAGTATGACTCTCACCCGAAACCCGCAACTGTCCCTGTGCAGATACTCGTGTTTTATCTGGAGGATGGCTGCTTCCCATTTTTCATCACTACTGAATTCCAAAAGTGACATGTATTTTTTCATGCGTTAATATTTTTATTTTAAAACCCATGATAACATCCAGGCTTGATTCTCAAGCCAGTGTCATCTCTGAACATGAATCTCATTTGTCTCTTCTTTTGCTTATTTATATCCTCTCTGGAGCAGCTTGTGTTCTCTCTGGAAACTAATTTAGAATGTGTGAGAGGAGAATAATAGGGAGATTATATATTTAATAAAACCTATCTTGTTTCACAAAATAAAAAATATTTTGATTTTTTTTAATTAGTCTAAGTTGCATGTAGTCAAATGCTCAGCTCTTGTAGACCTTTTATTTTTTAATTATTTTACTAATTGTTAGATATACAATTACAAGATGTCTATGTTTGACTTTTGGTTCTACACTGTTCTAGCACCCATCCCTCCACCAGCTCCATCTCCCACCACCAATGTCCTCGGTTCCTCCATCCCCTCCTCCCAGCCCTCCTCCATGGCAGGTTCTTTATTTCTTTCCCTTTCTCTCTCTTTCTCTTTTCCTTCCCTTCCAGACTATGGATTACAGAAGATACATTAGAGGGTTGTCATTTGTATCTTTTTGCCTGTGTTTAATGATCAGTTCTAGGGTGGTATTAGTTCAACAATTGTTAGCACACTGTTCCATTTTCTGTCTTACCTAGCCTCTGACTCCCACATGTTTATGATAATTTCCACCTTTGACAAGATCTCCTGTTACATGGTCATGTTTTACTTGACCTTGGATATTGGTATCATAATATGTACATATATATTTTTTTATGCAGATAAATGCAATCATTCTGTATCTGTCTCTCTCCTTCTGGCTAATTTCACTCAACATGATCTTCTCCTCATGTCCATCCATTTATAGGCAAATTTCATAACTTCATTTTTCCTAAGAGCTGTGTAGTATTCTATTGTATAGATGTACCAAAGCATCTTTATCCAGTCATCGATTCTAGGGCACTATGGTTGTTTCCTGATTCTGGCTATTGCGAATAATGCTATGAACATAAAAGTAGGGATGATGTTTCCGCCGCGCATTTTTGGCTCATCCAGAGTATATTCCCAGGAGTGGTATGGCTGGGCCAAATGGGAGTTCACTTTCTAGTCTTTGGAGGAATGTCCATATTGTTTTCCAGAAAGGCTGTACAAGCCGCATTCCTACCAACAATGGATGAGTGTCCCCTTTTCCCACATCCATGCAAACACTTGTTGTTCTTGCTCTTGAATATGTGCAAGTCTCTGTGGCGTAAAATGATATCTCATTGTTGTTTTGATTTGCATCTCTCTGATGATTAGTGATGATGAGCATTTTTTCATATGTTCTTTGGTCATCCAAATTTCTTCCTTGTTGAATCTTCTGTGCATTTCTTCTCCCCATTTTTTGATGGGGTTGTTTGTTTTCTTCTTGTAAAGTTCTACCAGTGCCTGATATATCCTGGATATTAACCCTTTATCAGATGGGTATTGGGTAAATATTCTTTCCCATTC
>JAJIBD010004656.1:0-112295 GCA_021461705.1 Cryptotis parvus | reverse complement strand
AAATGATATGAATGATAATTAGTACAAGGCATAATTTTCATCTTTCCCTAATTAGGATATTGCCTAAAGGCAAAGCTTCATATCATCTTAGTCCTTGCTCATTGCTTCTATCACAACCTCTCATAACTTTTCCTTCCTTCCTTCCTTCCTCCTTCCTTCCTTTCCTTCCTTCCTTCCTTCCTTCCTTCCTTCCTTCCTTTCCTTCCTTCCTTCCTTCCTTCCTTCCTTCCCTTCCTCCTTCCTCCCTTCCTTCCTTCCTTCCTTGCTTCCCTTCCTTCCTTCCTTCCTTCCTTCCTTCCTTCCTTCCTTCCTTCCTTCCTTCCTTCCTTCCTTCCTTCCTTCCCTTCCTTCCTTCCTTCCTTCCTTCCTTCCTTCCTTCCTTCCTTCCTTCCTTCCTTCCTTCCTTCCTTCCTTTCTTCCTTCCTTTCCTTCCATCCATCCATCTGTCATCCTAGTCTTGCTTGTTTTCTTTTATCTGGTCATGCTTGGGAAATACTCTTTGGTGGTGTTCAAGGAAACATAAGTGGTGTCAATGATCAAAGTCAGGTTTACTACATTGCAGTCAAGCACTTTGTCTTCTGTACTGTCATTCCAATCCCTATACATTGCTTCTGTTTTTTCTTAGTTATGCTAGATTTTAATCTTTATCACATATGTGTCTCTGTATTTTTCTAAAACATTTGAATCTGATGGATTGGAATGAATTTTACACAATTGTTTTCTATTGATGCTTTTATATCATCAAAAGACCTAAATATACTCATTTGACTGTATCCATTTAGGTTAAAAAATTCAAATTATATTTATCATATACAACAAGAAGACACTGACTTATCCTGCAATACTGATGATTCTGACTATTTTGAGACAATCACTTTCAAATTCCAAACATGCCTATTGTTTTTACTCTATGTCACACATTCATAGAAGTTCTTGAATTTTTCAGTTCTAGATACTTGTTACTAGTTCCCAAGTAAAAAACAATTGATTCCCTTAGTATTCTTACTCTTAGCCTTGGGTACTTGAACACACATACACAAAGAACTCCTGATATTTTTCATCCCCACCTACCAATGTAAAAGAACACAGTTTTTCATAGTTAATACATAGTGTTGACCTTTGACTCAATACATGTTTCAACATTTTTCTACTAGACAACTAAAAATACCTGTAAGTGAAGGTAAAAAACAAAAGAAAGATTCAAACTGGAGCCAGTAAGGTGTTTTCTCAATCCATTTTCCTTTTCTCCTTACTGAAAGGTTAGACTTCATTTCTCTGAGCTGAATGGCTAGACTTCTTTCCAATGAACTAAACCAGATTGGATAAGAGAAAGGATAAAAATGATGTAATTAACTTTATAATTTCTCAAATGAGATATTTCATGCTTTTTTCCTTTAACAAACTTAAGGGACCTAAGCATAGAGATCTAAAAACAGTATGTTGAAAATGACTAAGTATTTCAAAGGAAATATATGAGATTTATTCAATGCTACTAGCATAAAATTCAAGATAAAAATCTAAATTTCATTTTTTGTCTGTCACAGACTTGTTAGGTAACAATCTTGTACAATGTATAAATTTTTATTATTTTAAGTACTCTTTACACTTGTATATACATTCATACTCTAACACTTTTTTTTTTTTTTTTGCTTTTTGGGTCACACCGGCGGTGATCAGGGGTTACTCCTGGTTCTGCACTCAGGAATTACTCCTGGCAATGTGCTAGGGTCCAAATGGGATGCCTGGGATGGAATCCGGGTTGACCGCATGCAAGGCAAACGGCCCTACCTGCTGTGCTATCGCTCCGCCCCCATACTCTAACAAATTTATTATAATATTGTCTTCATCTTACTGAAAGGAGTCTTAGAAAGTAAAGATAAATCTTATGAAAATACATCTAACTGGTGGCTGGTGAAATTAGAATTATACTTTATGTATTTTTATGCCATGATTCTTTTATAAAATCTACCTGATGCCATTAGACTATTTGGAGGAGGTTAAATTTGTACTATCAAATATGAACCATTAGGTAAACCAAAACATTAATAAAAATTAAAATTAATTTACAAAGAAAATGTTCTAAGGTCAGATCTTTGAATTTTCTTGCTAATTCATACTCTTCTTAATGTATGAAGAATATTCACCTTTTATTTCTTTTCTCAGAATTTCATTTGTGCAAGAGTAAAGAAACTGAAAATAGGTAGAGATCCCACAGATCAATATAACACTTAACCTATTTTGCCCCTTGAAACTTTATATTAGAAAAGTAGAGTTACTTTTTTTCTGAAAATGACTCTGAAACAACATATTAAAATGACATTCTTGGCATTCGCAAACCTAGAAACACAATTTTAGAGTGAATCAAGCTGTTCTCTGAATAAAGCCAAGAAAGAATGTTTTTTAAAGGGGTCAGGGGTATACAAGGTGATATTTTATTGGGTAAGATTTCATATTATGATCCCACTTGTTCATAGCCAAACATTCATATTTCCTGTGCAACAATAGTAGTAAAACTTTTACCACTACTTTATAGTCTAAAAGATTCTTCTCCTACATGTCTTCATTTAGTCCACTAACAAATTGTGATAGCCATATTTCAATATAATTTCAAAGATAAATGTTTTATTGATGTGTTATGTCCGAACATAAAACACACAGATCGAGTTTGATGAATTTTCCCAGCATGAAAACACCTATAAACCCATCACTCAAAATGAAAAATACATTGACAATATGATGGAAAACATCATTATACCTTTCTCATAACTCTTCTTGAAATATAGTTTCTATGATTTTTGGCACCACCAATTAATTTGGACAGTTTTGAATTTTATACTTGTGGAATCATGAACTCCACTCCTTTTCAGTAAAATAATGTGCCTTTTAAAAAAATCAAATCACCAAGATATACAGTTACAAAGCTATTCATAATTGGGTTTGAGTCATACAATGTTCCAATACACATCCTTCCACCAGTATGTTTCCACCACCAAGGTCCCTATTCCCTTTCCACTTCCGCTGCCCTTGCCTGTCTTATGGCAGACCCATTTCTCCTCTCTCTCTCTCTCTCTCTCTCCTTCTCTCTTCTTTCTCTCTCTCTCCCTCTGTCTCATTTTGGGTATTTTAGCTTCTAATGCAGATGAGAATTCATCATGTTTGGGTCTTTACTTACTTTCTGCACACAGTTCTTATATAGAGTGATGATTTCCAACTATTTTTGTCGTGGTGGTCTGTTTTCTATCCAAACTTCTGTCTCCCTCAGCACTTAAAATCATATACTTTCTTCTATGCAGTTATAGAGGACACAGAATTTATTAGAGCATTCCACTTCACAAATAAGTCATGTTTTAATATTGTTTAATATCTATTGAAGGATATTTACATTGTTTCATGTTGCATGAACTGCAGAGTGCTTCTCTTAACTACTTTTATAGGCATTTGGGTGAACATATGAATACATTACTGTTGAGTTTTCACTGTAAGTTGAATTGACCAGTATAGTGTTTGCATAAGAATTTTAATTCCTTCAGACTTTTGTTCATAGTAATTACATCAACATCAATTAATATCATAAAATGTATTATTTGGTAAGCTTCAACTTACCAAATTTTGTTATTTAGTTGATGCCTATTTTCCCTTTACAATTCAGTTATTTTTTAGCTCTGGTAAATAACGCAATTTCCCATAATACAAAACTACATTAATTTTAATATTATGGATTAATAATTAATAAATGTCTATAATAGGTCTCACTGTCATCAAAGTTCTACCATTATCAGATTATGATTTTTTTCTTTGAAATTTTTGAAGTCTTTTGTGTTTGTTTTTGCTTTGTTGGGTCACACCCATAGACCCTCAGGGGTTACTCCTGGCTCTTTGTTCAGGAGTTATTCCTGGCGATGCTCAGGGAATCATATGGGATGCCAGGGATGGAAAATGGGTCATCTGCATGCAGGGCAAACACCCTACCTGCTGTGCTTTTGCTCTGGCCCCAAAGTCCTTTGCTTTTAAACTCTACCCACTATCACATTGCTATTGCATTCAGAAATTAAGTTCATGAATTGAAGTTTTCATATATGCAGTTGGCCGTGATATGGTCTTTTATTCACAATGTTATACTGAAATACAGTTTCAACTACATGGATCTGTTTTTAAATTTGTTTTCATATTCTTTTGATCACTCTTCTTAGTTTTAGTACCATATTGCCTTACTTACCTAGCTCTGTAATAACTCATAATGTCTTATAACCTTATATTGCTTCTTTGTCTTAAAATATTACCATGGATTTTTTGCATTTTTATTTTCCTATTAGTTTTTTGTTTTTTGCTTAACAATCTGACTGATATTTTCTCACTGTTGCATTCAGTTTATATATGAATTTTGTCAAAAACATAATAGCTTAACACCCAAAAAGCCTTTAAAAATAATAAATTATACATCTCCTTATATATCTTCTTTATTTATTACCGTCAGCTACTACAATCAGCTATTATAATCATTCCTATGTTTTATGCTATTTTAAAAGTATTAATTGATAGTTTTGTATATATTACATTATGTATATAATATGCTTAATGACCTCAAGGATATATCTTGAGGGCCAGAGCAGGGCAGGGAAAATGTTTGAATCGGTGACTCTCTATGTGGCAGATTATTCTTACCATAAATTCCTTGTTAGTTGGTTAAAGTATTTCCTCTCATACTCCCATGGATCCTCTCTGTGGGACTGAACACTTTTACCAGGACTTTTCTGGCTGCATTTGGAACTCCTTTAAATAGATTAGCCCTACTATATCAGAGAGGAATGCTGTTTGCCTCCTGGCAAGCGAGGCATGGCTCTCAGTACTTCAAAACGTTCCTATCCAGAACTACCCTGAAATTAAAAAAAGGATCTCTTGGTAGTTTGGAGAAATATATATCTGGCTATGCAGCTGTTCGGAAAAATGAAGTTATGAAATTTGCCTATAAATGGAGAAGGATCAAGCTGAGTGAAATTAGCCAGAGGGAAAAGGACAGATATAGAATGACTGCTTTATTTACAGGATATAAAATCAAAGCATCATACCAATGTCCAAGACCAGACAAAACATGGATCAGGGAGGTCTTGTCAGTGGACAGAACCTACTGCAATGTGTGGAACTTAGAGGTTAGGCAATACAGAGAAAGGAACAGTGGACTAATAATTATTGTAAATGATAATACTAGCGTAGAACTGAGCATTGAAAGTAGGCAAAAGGATATACATGATATACAGTTAGAGGTAATCACCTCTAACTGTATGTTTTGCAAGCCACAGTGTGTAAAAGAAAATATATGTTCATATACTGTTGGCTAGTCTATCAGCTAGAGTTACGGGTCATGACCATTTTTCTTTTCTTTTTTTTTTTTTTTTTTTTTTGCTTTTTTGGGTCACACCCGGCAATGCTCAGGGTTCACCTGGCTCTGCACTCAGGGATTACTCCTGGCAAGTGTTCGGGGACCATATGGGATGCCAGGGATCGAACCCCGGGCCGGTATGGTCCGGCCGCCCCACCCGGGGCCCGCCCAAGTTTGTGCTATTTAGAACCTTCAGACATTCATCACTAACGATCCCTCTCCCAGGGGAAGGTTTTTCCATTGGAAAGATGCCTCAAGGGGCTGGAACAGCTGCCTGCTCTGCAGGAGGAGTGCCTTGGGTCCTCACACCTCAGACTCCTGAGCATGTCTGGGGTGGCCCTGGCCCACCAGGCTGTAGAGCCCAGCATCCCCGGAGTGGCCCCTGGGCCCTTCTAAACACTCTTTGGGAGACCCCTCTGATCTCCAAGTCTTGGCTTGTGCATCTCTGCATCTTTAGCTTTTTTCTTTTCAGTAGGGCCGTACTCCTCAGTGGTCCTCAGGAGCTATTCCCGGCTTGTGGCTGGGGGTGGGGAGGGGACTGTCTGGACGGGAGCCCTCGGGTGGCAACGGGACTTCAGAAGCCCTTAACCTTTGAGCCCTGTCAGGAGTGATCCCTGAGCTCAGCTAGAGTAAGCCCTGAGACAGTTGGGTGTGGTCCCCAAACAAACCTGGAGCTACCAAAATGTACTAGATCAGATCCCACCCACACGGCAGAGCCTGGCAAGCTACCCGTGTCGTATTTGACATGCCAAATACCAGTAACAGTTATAGACCTCATTCCCATGACATGATGGAATGGTTTGGGCTTTACTTGTATGAGACAGGTCATATGGAGATGTTACTGGTGCCCGCTCGAGCAAATCAATGATGAACGGGAAGACAGTGTGTAAAAAAGAAGGAAGAGAGAGAGAGAGAGAGTGAAAATTGCTTGCCATAGACATAGGCTGGAGGAGGGGGAGGAATCATGGGACATTGGTGGGGGAAATGGACACTGGTGGAGGGATGTATGCAGAGCACTGTATGACTGAAACCCAAATATTAATACTTTTGGAACAGTATATCTCATGGTGGTATAATCACTTGATCACTTGAATCCTGTTAATCATCGCTTTGATTGAGCGGGCGCCAGTAACATTTCCATTGGACCCTATCACGTGCCAATGTAACCAAATGGCATCTGGTTGATTCAGGAATATGAAGAGCCTCAAACCGTTCCTTCAGGGTCTTAACAAGGAAGTCTGACCATCATGTAGGTGGGTGGCCACGTGATCTTTTGACATCCCGTGGGATCCAGCCGGTAATGGCTCTAGTCCAGCGGTTGTCTCCAAATCACATTACATGTCCAGCCCATCTGATTTTCGATGCCTTGGCAAAGGAGACAGCGTCCCTGATTCTGGAATAGCGACAGAGACTGAAGCGATGGAGACTGAAGCAGTCATCGAAGCCCTAGCCAAACAGGGTGTTCAAACCCAATACATCAAGATCCTTCGTGAGCTGTATTACGGATTCACCACCAGGATCTCATCATTCTACAAAAAAGTGATCATTAATGTGAAAAGAGGGGTTAGACAGGGGTGATACCATTTCACCAAAACTCTTGAGCGCCACCCTCATGAACATCATGCGACAATTACAATGGGAAGGAATGGGAGTGAAAATAGATGGTCGGCAACTACACCACCTCTGCTTCGCTGATGACATCGTTCTAATAACACCAAACATTAGCCAAGTGGCACAAATGCTGGATGACTTCGACTGAGAATGTGGAAAGATAGGTCTACAGCTGAATCTAAAGAAAACAATGTTTATGAAGAATGAACTACTTCCTGAGGCCCCATTCACTCTGAATGGAACAAACATTTCTGAATGCAGCAGTTATGTGTACCTAGGTCGAGAAATCAACATGATGAACGACCTAAAACCTGAGCTGCGCAGGAGGAAGAGAGTGGCATAGAATGCCTTCAAAGGCATCGAAGAAATAGCTAAAAGGACAAAGAACCTCCGGCTCCAGGCACATCTCTTTGACTCCACCTTTCTCCCTGCATTAACATACGCCTCAGAGACCTGGGCCCTACGAAAGCAGGATGAGAATGCTATTCGGGTCTCCCAGAGAGGAATCGAAAGAACTATGCTTGGAATATCACACCTCACTCAAGTGAGAGAAGGAATCCAGAGTTTGACCTCTGTCACCCGTCGGTGGTATAATAAAAATTAAAAAAAGGATATTCATAGTAAAGATATATGCCTTTTCCTATGAATTAATCCTGAGTTAGATTTCATTACAGATGCCTTCCACCATCACTACAAGTGTCTTTGTAGGGAAAGCTGTAGGCAAGACCCAGCTCTGGTGAATTATCGTTTGAATGCCTGGGCAGGTATGTGCACCTAGAAGTGCCAGCCATTTGGGCCTGACTGAGACCCGTCCTCCTGGACCAGGCTGGGAGCAAAAGGGATACAAAAGAAGTGGCTTCTTTCTGCTCTCCCTGTCTCTCTGCCAGGTTGGCTCTCTCCCTAAGTCCATTTTCTTCCATCAGGCCTGGGCTCCAGCCTGAGCACGTGGTTAAGATCCAGTGACCATCTTGACTTAGGATCCTGATCCAAGCACGTGGTTTGGATTCACTAGAAATTCACTAGAAAGTTTGGGATTTTCTTGACATTGAATTGTAGTACCAGAACTTGTTCGAGTAAAGCATTTTGGAACTTTGCTGGGTTCAAGAATTTCATACATTTGCCAGCTGCTGGTCCTTAGTGGCAGAAGGGATTTGCTACTGCTCTGTAATATTACTGAGGAACCCAACTCAGTGGTTTCCTGACAGGTATGCATGAAGCAAAAAACATAGAATTATAAGCCAATCAGTGTACTGAAGCATTGATTCACTTAAAGTATCACTTGTCTTCCCGTTGTTCATCAATTTGCTTGAGCAGGTACCAGTAACGTCTCCATTCATCCCTGTCACCATACTAGAGTAACCCAAGGGCATCTGCTCACCCGGGAACAGAAAATCATTTGCTCAGATCATTGGAATGAATTCTATTATTGTTACAGTTTTGGCAGTTTGAATACAACACAGGTAGCTTGCCAGGCTCTGTTTAACAGATACTGCATACTATGTTTACTCTGGTAAACATAGTAACTTACAAGAAAATTACAAATGTGAGACTACTAATACTTGCTGAGAGTATTCTGTGCAGGTTCTCCACCAAGTACAGAATGGCTGCTTTAAGTCCTTATGGAGCAGAGCTAATAGATTTGTCACTATGAGTTGGATCAGTAACTTTAATCTGTGTCTCACACTGTCTGATGTCTATGAAATACAATCTCCCACCCTATGGCCTAACTTGAGTACTATAATTTGTTTTCATGAAACAAAAAATCAGAAACTTATGAAATCATACCAAACTGCATAGTAAAATCAGGAATGAACTCTTTTAAAGATTGGCCTCCAAATCTCAGGTATTTCCATTCTACTTAATTATTGATACAGTAAATTGTTGGAGGACATGTTTAGCTAATCTGGGAGTTTTGTTGTTTTGCTCACTCCCAGCTTAATCTTATTTAAGCCAAGGTTCATTCTAATGAGATCTCTCTTCTATGTAAACACTGCTAGAGGGTGTGGCAGTTACAGAAGTCACCTTGATTGAATAACTTCTGACTTATACATCTACTAAGACTTCTATGTTTTCTAGATTGGGCACAGCTCCTCTTTATACCCACTGTACCCAACGTGGGACAGTTAGACTTTACCAGGAGACTACCACCCTGGCTACGCTGAGACTAAAGGAAGACTATAGGAAGGATCATACTAGTTTGCTCTAAGCAGGCGAGTATGACCCTTTCAGTACATGAAAACAAGATACTCAGAATCACCCTGGTGCAGATAATAATAAGGACCTAGTGGGTACCATCTAGATTACATGAAGCTCATGAAGTTAAGATGTATTACTTTATATCAGCCCCTCTCTCCAGTGTTTTACATAAGAGATAATCTTGGGATTAGTCCTTGGTGTAACCCTTGTTTATACCTGCAATAGGGTGTGGCACTACACTCTGTTTAGGGTTCTTTGTTGGCATGACAACCTCCCGATTGGATTACTTTTGGTGTATATAAGGGGCTGACTTGAGGCCCCTTCACCATTTGCCTTTTGGTTCCTCAGTCTTCAGCTTTTGGCTCCTGCGGCTTTTGGCTTTTGGCTTTGGCCTTTGCTCTTTGGCCTTTTGCTCCTTCTGGGTAGGACTCAGCTCGGGTGACATCCTCTCTCTTTGGTGGGAGAATTAGGCTCTTTTCGTATGGTCTAAGTTCGGACCAGAGCTAGAGTTTGTTCATTATATTGGATTGCTGTGGAAGAGCTTTTGTACTATTAAAAGCCATTTTTGGAACTGCACCGACCTCGTGAGTTTTCATCTTTCTCCCGGCGTCCTCGGAGGTAGAAGACAACCTCTGTCCTGACACTGTCGGGGACCCCGCGACGTTCCCGACAACTCTGGTGCAAAAATAATAATAATAAGGGACCTTGTGGGTACCATCTAGATTACATGAAGCTCATGAAGTCAAGATGTATTACTTTATATCAGCCCTCTCTCTCAGTGTTTTACATAAGAGAAATCTCCTTAGTCCTTGGCATAACCTTTGTTTATACCTGCAATAAGGTGTGACACTACACTCTGTTTAGAGTTCTTTGTTGACATGCCCCTCCCGGTTGAATTACTTTGGTGTATATAAGGGGCTGACTTGAGGCTCCTTCACCTTTTACCTTTGGCTTTGGGCCTCTTAGCTTTCGGCTTTTGGTTTTTTGCTCTTTGGCCTTTTGGGTAGGACTCAGCTCCTGTGAGATCCTTTCTCTTTAGTGGGAGACTTAGGCTCTTTTGTATGGTCTAAGTTCGGACCAGAGCTAGAGTTTGTTCATTATATTGGATTGTGTCAAGACCCTGAAGGACCCTTTGAGCCTCTTCATATTCCTGAATCAAACAGATTCCATTGGGTTACATTGGCACGTGATAGGGTCCAATGGAAATGTTACTGGCGCCCACTGAGCCAATTGATGAATAACGGATTCAAGTGATCAAGTAGTCAAGTGATACATGCCCGCCTCTTACTGTGTTTATACAAGATGGCTAGAAATATTATTAAAATGATTGTGTACTAGCCTAGGTGAGAGAAAAGAAATGTTCTTCCCTTAGTGTCTCAATAAGCATTGGGAAGCATGTGTATGATCCCCCTGAAGATTTTGCACCAGTAATTAAAATTTGTACTTTTGACTACTTCCTGCCCCAGAGTATCCATAAGATTTATCTCTGACAGTTTGGGAGTCAGAGGTCATGTTAGGCAGTCTGTCAGTCTTTGTGAAGTTTGGAGTGTGTTGGAAGTTGGTATGGAGTGAGCTTGTAGAATAAAACTTGGATTTTCTAAACTGGCTTGTGGTTCTTTGTTCATTAGCTGAAGGGGACAGACTTCAGCCCTAATAGTGATGAGAGAGTGCCATGGACCCCAATACTCTTGGGGATCACAAACAGTCCCAATAGGGGAGTTGTCCCCATAAGACAGTGCCAGAATTCAAAGGATGGGTCAGCAACATCCCTATCTGGATTTTTAAACCCTAAACCCTAACTGGGTTCACTCCTGTGAACTCCAGAACCTGGGGTGTGGTAGACTCACACCAAAATTTCAAGGGGAACTGGGGAAGTTTTGCTCCCAGGCTGGGGACCAGGTACATAAAATTGTTATCTCAAAAGTTAGTCACAGAATAGCTTTCTAGAAAAAGCCATAGTTCCAAAAGATTAACCTTTACTTGTATTTACAAGGATAAAAATGCGATCACCTAATTCAAGATGAATAACTCCTGTTAATTCTTTTGTAATGCAATCAGTGACAGAATAAACAAACCAAATAAAAGCAGGTTTTAGCAAGTTGCATTTGTTTCTATGATCTCAGTGTTTCCTGTTTATATAGTTTGTAAGTTTGCCTGCTCTGTCTGGCACATAAGCTCCTTTACACATAGGCTAAGCCTGAAAAGCTGAGTCTAAACTTTCTCTAATGGGGCTGCAGTATGAGAACAGAGATAAGGTATTTGACTTGCATGTGACTAATGTGGGTCACATGTTGATCCTTGGCACTCAATATATTCCAGAGCACTGTCATTGAAGTGATTCCTAAGCAAAGAGCAGAATTAAGCCCTGAACACTGCTGGGTAGGGTCCCCCATATTTAAATAAATAAATTTTTATATAAATAAATAATTTTTTCTTATGGTATTAATATTTTCCTCAATTCCCTTTCTACATGTCTTCTGGATTACATTGAACTCACTATAACATTCCTAACAGTTGTACTTTATAAGATCAGCGTATGAACGGCCAAGCAGTTTGTAAACAAGAGCAACTTTTTTCCCTCATTTGGCAATGTGAGATATCATATTCATAAGTAACAAGGACTTATATGTAGAAGTTTTTGTGGGGCTTTTATTTTTATTTCAATAGAAACTAACAATAAAATGCTGCTATGTGGTTTAATGTGTAAAACTCCACAAAGATTTAGTTTTGAAAATTTTGTTCTTCTAAGCAACATTCTTAATTTCAATTCTAATCTACTCAGTAAAAACATGAAGCTATATTTGCTAGTACAAAAATTAAGATTAATGATTTGGCAAATGTTTTGGACTTTTACTATTCATCATACTGTTCTAGGTAATAAGACATAGGGAAAGAGAAATTAGATTTATCTTGAAAAATATTTTAAAGGGGTCGGGGGGGGACCATGTCTGGAAGGGGTCAGATTTTACAACTAGTTCTGTACTCAAAGTTCATCCTGCTTATACTTGGAGGTTATATGTGGTGGCAGGGTATTGAATAAGAGTTCTTATTCCTGTAATATCATTTGACCTCGGGGGAGATTTCTTTTGTTAATTTGGAATTAACATAGAACAAAATCATACCATAAACCATAAACAATAAAAATAAAACTACAGAGATGTTAAATAAATTGGACAAGGAATACAGATAGGAAGTCTTTCATATTTAAATGGAAAATGGGGAAGGAAGGGGGATAAAAGCAATAATTTTATGTGCCTTCTAGATTCAAGAGACCTTGAGAAAGTTGTGCAGTTTGTAGATGGTGGTATAGATCTCTGTTCAGTTAAAATAACAAGTGAGTACACTAACCCTGAGTGGGCACCTGCAAGAAAAATAATATAATAGTGGGAACTAGAGCAATAGTACAGTGGGAAGTAAGGAAATTTGCCTTGTATATGATTAACTCAGGTTCAATCGCTGGCATCCCATATGGTCCCCTGAGCACTGCAAAGAGTAATTTTTGAGTAAATCCAGGAGTAACCATTGAGTATCACAGGTTTAACTTAAAAAAGACAAACAAACAAACAAAAAATGTAAAGGCTATAATTCTGAGACAATACAGAATGAAGTAGGTACCACTGATAGCCATGACAGAGCTTATGCAATACCTAATCACAAGCTGAGGTAGAACAAGCAATCAGTAGGACTCCAAAGACCGGACACTTTGAAAATGTGTCCAAGACTTAGTTGTTTTCTTATTTCATTTTCATCCCTAAGGTTTACTCACTAGCAAATGAAAAGACAGAAATATAAAAAAAAAAACTATATAGCACTTCCGGGGACCAGCGGCAGTCTCCCCACAGCGGCAGTCTCCCCACAGCGGCAGTCTCCCCACAGCAGCAGTCTCCCCCCATAGGTGTGTGTGTGACCCCGCGTCTCTCGCGGACCCAAGTTGCTCCTAGGGAAGAGCTGAAACTCCATCAACAGGAACCAAGGCAAATTGACTTGGTTTCACCGCCGACCCTTGGGCCCCTGGGCGCTTCCGGGACCAGCGGCAACCGCCCCACAGCAGCAGTCTCCCCACAGGTGTGGTGTGACCCTGCGCTCTCCGGAGACCCAAGTTGCCCCAGGGAAGAGCAGAAACTCCATTAACGGGAACCAAGGCAAATTTGCATTGGTTTCACCGCGGACCTTTTCGGGCCGTGGCACTTCCGGGAACATCCCAAAAACTCAAAACCGCAGGAAGCACTAGCGCGGCGTGCGAACTCTCCTTACTACATATCTTGCATGAGGTACCAGTGAACCTTGGTAGATTCCTACCTTGGATTGAGGTTCCTATATCCTTGCTACCCACCCAACTCTGCAAACAGACCAGACACCTACTAACTGTACTATCTAGTCCCCCAAGACCCCATATTTGCAACCTACAATAGTCATAATGGTAAATCAATGCAAAATTCCATCAAGCTATGTGGGAGTGAAATCACTAGTCCAGATAGCCAAGCAATACCAATGAGTTGTATAACCTCTCTGATAAGGAATTTCGGAAAGAAGTGTTAAGAATTCATAAGGAATTCAAAGAAGCAATGGAATGCAAACTCAATAAAATACAAGAGGACATGATAGAAGAAGTGAGGAAAATGCAAATGGAAATGACATATATTAAAAATGAGGTAAATGAAATGAAAAACACAATGGAAAGCCAGCATAGCAGAATAATAGCTACTGATGAAAGAATTAGTGATCTCGAGGACAAGTTCCAAAGATTCGCTACACAACACCAGAAGATAGAAAAAGACTCACAATTACCGAACAGACAGCAAGAGATAATCAGGATGAAGCCAGAAGAAACAACATATGGATCATTGGGGTCCCAGAAGGCCAAGAAGAAAACCCTGATGAAGAAGAAACTGTCAAAGCCATAATTGCTGAGAAGTTCCCGAACTAAAGAACGCTTGCCTCAAGATCCAGGAGGCCAGTAGGATACCAGCTAAAAAGAAACCCCAACAAGAATACCCAGACACATCTTAATAAAAAGGACAAGAACTATAGATAGAGATAGAATACTGAAAGCAGCAAGATCAAAGAAGGAAATCACATACAAAGGAACATCTCTAAGATTTACAGCAGACTTCTCTGATGAAACACTCCCGAGCCCGAAAACAATGGTGGGATATTGTGAAAAGGCTCAATGAACTGCAGGCCTCACCAAGAGAAGAAATCAAACAGGAAATCCAAAGATTTCTGGAAACAAATGAAAATGAAGACACAAACTATAAGAAATTGTGGGACATGGCAAAAGCCGTGTTAAGAGGGAAGTTTATAGCTCTGAAAGCATTCATCAGGAAACAAGAAAGGGCCCACATAAATAACCTGACTACAAAGCTGAAGACATTAGAAAAAGTCCAACAAAAGGGAGCCCAACCCAGGCAGAAAAAAAGGAAATAATAAAACTTAGAGAGGAAATCAATGAGTTGGAAACCAAAAAAACAATCCAAAAGATTAATGAAGCCAAGAGCTGGTTTTTTGAAAAGTTAAACAAGATTGACAAACCATTGGCAAGACGTGTAAGTACAGGGAAAGAGAGAACCCAAATAAACAGAATCAGAAATAAAAAGGGTGACATCACAACAGAAACCACAGAAATCCAAAAGATCATCAGAGATTACTTTGAGAGCCTGTATGCCGTGAAACATGAGAATCTAGAAGAAATGGATCAATTCCTGAAGTCCTATAACCCTCCCACGGCTGAAACAAGAAGACCTCCAATACCTGAATAAGCCTATCACCATTGAGGAAATAGAAACAGTAATTAAAAGTCTGCCCAAAAACAAAAGCCCAGGTCCAAACGGATTCCCTAGTGAACTCTACCAAACCTTTAAGGAGGACCTACTGCCAGTCCTTTTCAAGCTCTTCTAGGAAATAGAAGAAACAGAAACACTCCCAAACAGCTTCTATGAGGCACATATCACCCTGATACCCAAAGCAGGGAGAGACAACACAAAGAAAGAAAACTACAGACCAATATCCCTGATGAACACGGATGCAAAGATCTTCAACAAAATACTAGCAAACAGAATCCAAAGACTCATCAAGAAGATTATACATGATGACCAAGTAGGATTCATCCCGGGAATGCAAGGATGGTTCAACATTCGCAAATCAATCAACATAATACATCATATCAACAAAAGAAAAAATAAAAACCATATGATCCGATCAATAGACGCAGAGAAAGCATTTGATAAGATCCAGCACCCGCTCATGATTAAAACCCTCCAGAGTATGGGGAATTGAAGGGACTTTCCTCAAGATAGTTACAGCCATCTACCAAAAGCCCACAGCGAGCATCATTCTCAATGGGGGAAAAGTTGAAAGCCTTCCCCTGAGATCAGGGACAAGACAAGGTTGCCCACTCTCACCCCTTTTATTTAATATAGTACTGGAAGTACTTGCCATAGCAATCAGAGAAGAAAAGGACATCAAGGGCATCCAGAGAGGCAAGGAAGTAGTCAAGATATCATTATTTGCAGATGACATATTATACCTAGAGAACACTAAACTCTCTACTCAAAAACTCCTAGAAACAATAGATGCATATAGTAGAGTGGCAGGATACAAAATCAACACCCAAAAGTCGGTGGCTTTCCTATATACAAATAACGAAAGAAAAGAAAGGGATATTAAGGAAACAATTCCATTCACATTGTGCCACAGAAAATCAAATACGTAGGAATCAACGTACCCAAGTGTGTAAAGGACCTGTACAAAGAAAACTACAAGACACTGCTCCAAGAGATAAAAGAGGATGCAAGGAAATGGAAAAATGTTCCCTGCTCATGGATGGGGAGAATCAATATTGTCAAAATGGTAATACTCCCTAGAGCTCTGTACAGATGCAATGCAGTCCCTATAAGCATACCCATGACACTCTTCAAAGAAATTGACCAAAGACTCCTGAAATATTTATGGAACAATAAACCCCCAAGGATAGCTAAAGCAATCCTCGGGAAAAAGAAGATGGGAGGCATCACCTTTCCCAACTTCAAACTGTAATACAAGGCAGTAGTAATTAAAACAGCATGGTATTGGAATAAAAACAGACCTGTGGACCTATGGAATAGAATTGAGTATCCTGACACCCAACCTCAAACACATGATCATGTAATCTTTCATAAAGGTGCAACGAGTCTAAAATGGAATAAAGAAAGCCTCTTCAACAAGTGGGGTTGGGAAAACTGGGCAGCGACATGTAAAAAAAATGAATTTGGACCTGTGTCTAACACCATGCACAAAAATCAGATCAAAATGGATTAAAGATCTCAATATCAGACTTGAATCCATAAAGTACATTGAAGCAAATATAGGGAAAAAACCCTCCACAACATTGAAGCTAAAGGCATCTTCAAAGGTGAAACACCACTAACAAAGCAACTAGAAGAAAAGATAAACATATGGGACAACATGAGACTAAAAAGCTTCTGCACCTCAAAAGAAACAGTGACTAAGATACAAAAGCAGTCCACAGAATGGGAAAGAATATTCACCCAATACCCATCTGATAAGGGCTTAATATCCAGGATATATCAGGCACTGGTAGAACTTTACAAGAAGAAAACAAACAACCCCATCAAAAAATGGGGAGAAGAAATGAACAGAAACTTCAGCAAGGAAGAAAGTCGAATGGCAAAAAAACATATGAAAGAATGTTCATCATCACTAATTATCAGAGAGATGCAAATCAAAACAACATTGAGACACCACTTTACACCACAGAGACTGGCAAGAACAACAAGTGCTGGCGTGGATGTGGGGAAAAGGGGACACTCATCCATTGTTGGTGGGAATGCCGGCTGGTACAGCCTTTCTGGAAAAACAATATGGACATTCCTCCAAAGACTAGAAATTGAACTCCCATTTGACCCAGCCATACCACTCCTGGGAATCTACTCTGGGAAACCAAAAATACGCAGCGGAAACACCATCCCTACTTTTATGTTCATAGCAGCATTATTCACAATAGCCAGAATCTGGAAGCAACCAGAGTGCCCGAAAATCGATGACTGGATAAAGAAGCTTTGGTACATCTACACAATGGAATACTATGCAGCTATTAGGAAAAATGAAGTTATAAAATTTGCCTTTAAATGGATGGACATGGAGAAGATTATGTTGAGTGAAATTAGCCAGAAGGAGAGAGACAGACACAGAATAACTGCATTTATCTGCATGATATAAATATATATATACATACTCAGATGTCAATATGCAAGGTTAGGTGAAACATATATCAGGGGGGTCTTGTCAAAGGTGGATAATTTCACAAACGTGTGGGAGTCAGAGGCTAGGTAAGATAGAAAATGGAACAGTGTGCTAACAATTTTCGAGGGTACTAATGCTAACCTAGAACTGAGCATTAAATAGAGGCAAAAAGATACACATGACAACCCTTTAATGTATGTTCTGTAATCCATAGTCTGCAGGGGAAGGAAAAGAGAAAGAGAGAGAAAGGGAAAGAAATAAAGAACCTGCCATGGAGCAGGGCTGGGGGGGGAGGGAACCGGGCATGTTGGTGGTGGGAGATGAGCACTGGTGGCGGGATGGGTGCTGGAACACTGTATGACCAAAACCCAAATATGAACTTTTTAATTGTATATCTTTGTAATTGTAAAAATAAAAAAATTAAAAAATATAATAAAATAAAATAAAATAACAAAAAAAACACTATATATAATTACTAATTAAAAAATGAAATATGTTAGATAAAATGACTTATACTTAGTGTCACTTTTTAAAATTTCTGTCTTCTTATGAAAAAAATAGAAGTCCATGAAAAGCTGACATTTTAGTTTGTAATCTTGATAAAAAAATTCAAAATGATTATATCATTGTTCCCTATTGAAGTAAAGGAAATCATCAAAATACATAATGCATAATGAGACATAATTTTTAATTTTTTATGGAAGTGTTTTTGATAATTCTATCCACATTTGGTTGTGACAAGCAATAGAAAAGAAATTATTTTGAGCCTGAAATGGGGCAGAATAGGGGGTGGGTGGGGTGGAAAAAAGTGGTGCAGAGAAATCACACTGGTGGTGTAGTAGTGTTGGAACATTAAATGCACATAACAATCTTATTCTCAACAGCTTTATAAATGACATTTAAATAAAGAAAAATAACTAAAATTTAATGTTAATGGAAAAAGGATGTCTTTATGGACATTTTTTCTTTTTATTCTCTTTCCAAGTATCACAGTATCACTGTCTTCCCGTTCACCGGCCGATTTGCTTGAGCGGGCACCAGTAACATCTCAATATGACCTGTCTCATGTAAGTAGAGCCCAAGGGCACCTGCTTGCTCCAGGAACATAAAGAGACTAAAACCATTCCATCAGGTCATGGGAATGAGGTCTATAATTGTTACTGGTATTTGGCATATCAAATACGACACGGGTAGCTTGCCAGGCTCTGCCTTGCAGGTAGCATACTCTTGTAGTCATCTCAAAATTCAGCATTTATTGATGAACCGCGCGGCCTTGTAGGGCCCCTCGAGCCGGGCTGTGATAGGCTGGTCTGCAGGGTGGAGTTCTGACAAGAGGGAAGTCCGGGTGTGGAAAATCGAGGCCCTCATGGAGTCGGGGTCGCTCTGGCTTGTTGTGAGGCTCTGGGCCGGATTAAAAAAAGACTGCTGCAGGGAATTAATTTTTATATTATTTTAGACAACACAGGATTAGGTATACTTGGTTCCATTTCCTTAGGGACTATTTCAGTAGCATCTGCATACCTTTTAGTTTAAGAAAAACTGAATTCAAAAATATTATTTGAATATTTTCTCAGTTTTAAAATAGTATAACTAATTATTTTCTAACTCTAAGAATGGAATTATTTCCTTCTGAATACTGCCCAATTCATTGTCTACTGTTTGTTACTTTTATCTTGCATCTAAACTTCAACATTCAAGTACACAATAATGTGCTTACATAGCAGATGGCACACTAAGCCCAAATGAACCATTTATCAAGAAGTCAGCAATATTTTTCAGTTTTTATTCATCTTATGAAATAAATTACTTATAACAGTTTTGCAATTTTTACTTTTTCTGACTAACACACCAATTAAATCACTGTGGTTGGAATTTCCATTAATGAAAAATAAATGGAAAGAAAATCTTATCCTTTATTGAATTATTATTCAATTTTTTGAATATTATCCAAAATTATTGAATCTGTAGGGACAGTAAATAGTTTTATCTCTTTGTCCATAAAACTCAACTAACTAGACAGGCAAAATTTAACAATCAAATATAATTACTTTCTCTCAAGTATGTTTTCTATGTTTATGTTTATGTGATATTTTATTTATCAAACTTACAGTGGCACTATATTTTAAAATATTACATTTCTTTTCCTTTAAATTCTCTTCCATTTATTGCACTATTGCTTTAAATATCATCAATGACTCCTTTATAAGATTAGCAAGTAAATTATGCCATGAAAAATTGATATAAGACAAAGGAAAATGATTTCTAGCTGGTAACATGTTAATAAACTTCCTTTTATCATTATTTTCTGAAATAGCTTGTATATACTAACACACAGAAACATTACCTTTTAAATAACTACATAAATAGTTTTGGTAGGCCTATAAACATGATTTTTGATAGTACATTAGCCTAACCCAGATCTTTCCAGGAAATGATGACTGAGATTGTGAATTAGTCCATTAAATTTTGCTTTTAATTTGTAGTTCACATACTTTGAAATGTTTCAATAATTGATAAAAAAAAATCAGTATAAAATGCAAAACAAGAAAAATCAGCAATTAGGCACATTATTATAATTTACACAATAATGACTTAATAACCATAAAACCCACATTAATAGAGATTTGTTTTACAAATATATATTATTTTTCCTAGAATCTGATCAGCATTATAGATGCCATGATCTGAACTTATAAATAATTTATAGACCTTAGTCATTAGGGCTTAGGATGAAAGTCAAGAATATTATATAGAAAAATTAAAAATTTAGTCTCTGTTCTACAATGTAGAGCTTTAATGGGAGCACAATAATGGCATAAGATTGAATCAAGTGCTTCATTCTGTGTTTTCCGTTTCACATATCTCATGGTTAAAACAAGGTAAAGTTATTAAGTTTAGGATTGGAATGTGGAATTTGGAAATAAAATTTTTTCTACACAAACTTATTATCTTCCCAAACTTGGCCTATCCTCCTCCCCCCCAAAATTGATAATAATTTATGATTTGGGCTTTAATATCAGTCTTTCAAAAAATTGGAGACTCACCCACCAATCCAGACAATAAAGTGAAGGTTGAATATATTCTAGTACAATACAGCTAGAAGATTAATACATCACTATGAAAATGTTTAAAGCTAAGCAACTCACAGGGTGACTACCTGGAACCAGTGAACAAGACAAAAAGGACAAAATTTCAGGAATTCAAAATTTTAACACAAGTAACCAATATAGTACGGAAGGACTTTGTAAATAAAGATTGCATAAACATATATGTGTACGTAGACATAGTAGACAAGGTAAATTGCAGATACATATAAAACATATAATGGGGTGAATTATCCAGGGTGGTTATTGAGAGATGTGGCCACATGCCATGTCAACTAAAACACCCAGTTGAGGGTCTAAGCCAGGAACTTTCATATATATATATATATATATTGCAAATGACCAAGAAGGTTGTAGCCAGCTATGGAAGCTGGGTGGGGATAAGGTGTGGATGGGGCATTGTAGTCTTTGGTGGCAGTAGGGGCACACTGGTGGTGGGACTGATCTTGAACAATGAATGCTTGTGATAATTGTACTGCGAAGAAATCTGTAAATCATGGTGTTTTAATTAAAAAATTAATTAAATTGAAAAACTGGTTTTAGGCTACAAAAAATTTAACAGAGAAGAGAATTAGGAATTGGTTAACAACATATATATTTGGAGCTGGATAAAAATCTAAGACATGATGGAATGGGAAAAGAGAAATTAAAAAGTGAAGATCCTCTATACTAATGCTAGCAAAGTCTGTCAGTGTAGCGATAAGGATTCACATTAGAGACCATGCTGGGAAGACTGTACACAGCACAGGGATTGAGGCACTCACAGGCTGTCGCAGCACCAGCTCAAGCATCACTTGACGTGTCCTAAAAGTGCTCCCCTCCTACCAACACTGCCAGAGAGCGAGAGAGAGAGAGGGAGATAGAGAGAGAGAGGGAGAGAGAAAGACAGAGAGACAGAGAGAGACCATACATCGGATGTGTTAAGATTTGTTAGTAAAGTCATACAATGCTGTTACTGGCTAAGGCTAACTGGGCTTTTGAGCCTTAGAAAAAGTGAAGAAAATTCTGAAGCTGAAGAAGTAGCAATTTATACTTCTTGCAGCTGAAAGCCAAGTTTGGTATACTTCTTTCCTTTACTCATTCCTGCTTTCCTTCCTTCATGTTCTTAGTTGATCAGAAGTTCACCCTGAACAATTGTCAATCCAGATGTGTAAGCTGAGTGCTTAGGACCACTAGATTCATACTCAGCAGTAAGGAGAGTAATGTGAGAGTAGGGATCAAGTGTGCGACATCATGCATTCCAGACATCAAACGAGTTTTTTTGAGCTGTCACTCCAGACCCACAATTTATTTTCTGCAAGGAAATATAAGAGCTAAACCTTGACAAATACTACAAAATGCACAGCCATGTCTCAGATATAGAGCAAGTTTGGTTCTAGATTGTATGAATAAAACAAATATTTCCATAAAAGGATTCATATTTATAATTTGATATTCAAATGTATATAAAATTTATGTTTATAGTATATCATAGTTTGAGGGTTAAGTAGTATTATTTCTAAAATATGGACGTCAATTCCATGACCTGAAGAATGGTTTGAGGCTCTTTCTGTCCCTGGAGCAAGCAGATGCCCTTGGGCTACACTTGCTTGAGACAGGACATATGGACATATTACTGGTGCCCGCTCAAGCAAATCGATGAACAACGGGAAGACAGTGATACAGTGACAGTGATATACATTTTATTTGGAAGATACTTTATTGCCAAGTAATTGAACATATTAGCTATTATATACTAAATATTATTTTTTCAAAACTTCAGCAAGCCATAATATTTTTGTTGGTGACTACCCAAGGTTTATTGATAAAGACTACTAAAAGTGGTGATTTATAAAGTTGGGCTGACTGGCAATTTTTAAAAATCATAAAAAATAAATTGCATTATCAGCTTAACATTTTCTTCTTTTTTGGGGGTCACACCTGGCAATACTCAGAGGTTACTCCTGACTATTTGCTCAGAAATTCTACCTGGTGGTACTCGGGGACCATAAGGGATGCCGATGATTGAACCTGGGTAAGCTGTGTGAAAGGCAAAAGCCCTACCTGCTGTGCTTTCGCTCTGGCCCCTTAAAGTTTATTTCAAAAAATGAAGTCTCCATCTCAATCAAGGCTGTTTAATAACATATAATAGTTGAACATTTTTTGAGATGAAAGTTAACTCAAACAATGCCGTGACTTTACCAACTACATTTGTGTAGTATTTTATTTAAATCCTTTGTTGTCAAATATATCAACTCTCAAGGAATCTTTAAGAGGATTATATTATCCTTAATATACTAGCATTACTATCCTTAAGAACCACCTTCTCATCTGTTCAAGTTTGATAGTTAAGTTGCAACAATTTAGTGGCAGATTCAGCCTCCATTTCTAATGCTTGTTCTCTTCCTATTATAGTACATCTTAAATTTCTTCCTCCAAACAAAGTCCGAGCTCCTTCAAGTTGTTTACGAGAACTTGAGTCAATTTTTACCAAACATCTATTAATGTTGATTTTTGAATTTCTGCCATAAACTACAGATGCCCTTAATGGCATTTAAAATGGTAAATTCTTTCCAAAATGTTTTAAATTGACTGGCTATATCAATCAGAACAATCACTAAGTTTCACAGCTACAAACTTGTGAAATATTTTTCTTGAAACGTAAGACTTTCAAGTCAAAATGACTTCTTGATACATGGACTGTGAAATATTTTTTTTGTCATCAGAAATGAAAGCAACAGTAATATTCTTGTACATCTCCATCAAGCTACTGGGTAAATAAATGCACTGTCAATGAGAAATAATATTTTTAAAATAATTTTTTTGAATAGCAGGTTTTGAACATGGACTGAAAGTAGTCAGTAAATTATGTTGCAAAGAAAAGTGCATTCATGTGGGTATTCTTATCCTGTGTATAACACATAGACTCAATTTAAAATTATTGTTAAGACTTTCAGAATATTCAGAGTTGTTAATGAACATTGACCTCAACTGAAATCACTGCTGCATTAGCTGTTAACTAAAACTCTCAAACTGGGCATTGATTTTTCTTCTCTACCTATAAAATTCCTGCATGGCATCTTCTATATAAGACTGTTTCATTTTCATCGAAAATCTCTTGTCTATTGTAGTCGCCTTTATCAATTATTTTAGATACATCTTCTGCATAATTTTCTGCAGTTTCTAAATTAGCATAATCTATTTCACCTAGCATTTTCTACCAGGAAGATACTATTTTATGCTAATTAAACAACCTCTGTAAACTTCAAGCATTAATTTTTCTCTGCAGCTGCCTGACCTCTTTCAGACTCAATAGAAATAATAAGAGTTACAACTTTGCTCTGAATTAGGCTTTGAAGTGAAGAAATGTTGGTGGTTTGATCTTGTACTCAGAACGTTCAGACATTATGTCAGCAAACAGATTGTTTTAATTTCTTAGTAGTGATGTATCTAGAGAGACTAATAAAATATTTCCTTCAGAGTATTTATTTTGCTCACCTTTTGACCAGATTTTCTTTGACTCATCTCCTATCTCAGCTTCTTCCATGTCCTCTTCACTAAACTTAATTATTAATGAGGAGACCTGAAGAGTGTTAGAAAATACTAGACCTGCCTTTTTTTTCATCTGCAATAACCTTTATTTCCAAATAAGGTCACAAGAAGAGGTTCCTGGGCCTAGTACTACAACATTGGAATTTTGGTTGGTGGTACAATTCAGTCTTCACATCGATTGAATTCAGGAACATTGTTATATTATTGCTTATGTTTTGCTTATGTTATTGCTTATGTTTTATTTAGGAAGATTTTATATATTTAAAATACTGAGTCTTTCTAGTCAGGAGTAAGATATGTCTCTTTCTACTGAAGACCTATTTATTAATAGCTATTTTATACATTAAAAGCTTTGTTGGATTTGAGGCTCTTAAAGATTATAATTCAAATATACTATTAGAACAAGAACATTGGGTAAACTATGCTAGGGAAACATAGTTAGGGAAACATAGTCAGAAACAAATGAGTGCTTTGTGTTATTGGTCCCCCAGAAATATGTGTCTTACAGTTGTTGAATGATTAGAGGCAGTAAAATATTGGGCAGAAAATGGAATTTTGCAATGTAAAAGTTGTAGGTGGTGCTATATAGTTTGGAGATATATATATTTGAATTTGAAAGCATTGTCCTTTTATATTAAAATTGAAAATTTACCTTTGGTATACAGTTTCTCTTAAAGGAATTTTAGGAGCTATACTACTATCTAAAGTAGAGTGTGCCTAAAATGATTTCCTTCCTTTGAGAGTTTCTTTTGCCAAATTTTGGTAGTATCCAGAAAGAGATGATTGGAAATTATTTCCATGCCATGGAAAACATCAGAAATATCATCAAAAGTGTAATTGTTTAAAATGTCAGTATTTTGATACTCACACAAAAACCTGGAGTCTACTTCCTGCTTTACCTATCTGCATTTCCAACTCCCCTTTCCGCTTGAGGTGTGTGTTCCAGACTCTTACAGAGCTGACTAACTTATAGAATTAGTATTATGTCAAAAGGCAGCATGCCATTTTCATCTCAAATCCTATTGGTGAATGTTGGGATATGGAAGATTTTGAGCACATGGAAGGGAAGTTTATCCATTTAAACGTCTATAGTGCCTGGTTTCAAATAGTTGCCTTTATTGGTCAGTCTAAACTTTTATCTTCATTATAGCATGGACCATTCAGTTGCATTTTTTTCTCTTCTTCTTTCTTAAGTACATGAAAATTCCCTGCATGGGCTAAGCTCTGACCTGCCCCATCCTCTTACATCTCCGAACTTCTCAGTACCAGGATAACTGTTCTAGCACGTGTCTTAGCTGAGTTTGCTGTGCCCCTTTGCTTCCTCTTAAGTCCTTGGACAAGGCCTCCAGACAAGTTATTTCCTTCTCAGATTCAAGTAACCCAGCTCCTCCTTGATGCTAAGTCGGGGCAGATTCTGGCCTAGAAAGCCATCCCTTCCCCTCAATACAGTTTTATGAGGGAGTGTTTAGAACACACTGTGTTACTTCCTGTTTTAGTTTGGTGGTCGATGTTACCACAAGATAATTTGCAATAATAACATCAGAGATCGCTGATCAATGGTAACACAACAGATGCAATAATAATAAAGCTTGAAATATAGTTAAAATTTGTGATACAGAGAGAGGAAAACACATAATGTTGGGTAAAATGCCAATAAATTTGCTGGAACTGGGATATCACAAATCTTCAATTGGAGGAAAGCAGTATTGGTGAAGTGCAATTAAACAGAATAAACCTATATATAGTGAACTATTAATAGTTTTTACTTATTTTAACCATCGAACTTACTTATTATTTTAAGTAATGAGAGTATAGTACCCACACGGCAGAGCCTGGCAAGCTGTCCGACGCGTGTTCGATATGCCAAAACCAGTAACAGAAATGTTTATTTTCCTGACCCCGAAAACTTATTTTAATTAGCAAAATTAGTTCATTAGTCATTTGTGAAAAAAATACTGTTTACTTAGTTAACAGTTACTTAGTCATCTAATCCAGAGGCAGGTGTGGTAACTTTAAATCACAGTATAATATAGCTTAATATTTGCCAAGTTTTACAACATAAAGACTAGATATTACGAATTTTTGTGAGGTAAGGGTTGTCTAATGTTATTGAAACTTAACAGCCATCTCAATGTTAGAAGAATCCAGTAAGAGAATTGTCGTAGAAGTGTTTTAAAAATCTTCTGATGGTTATAAAATATTTCTATATTCAAAGAGTACTTAGATATACAAAACTAGTCTTGATAATATGTTGCACACCAAAAAAATAAATGAGTTATAAAAATTAAATAATTATTTCAACTGAATATTTGAGCTCGACAGAGCTCCACCCAGTAGACGAGCTGATCAGAAGCCCAGCTGGTCAGAGACCCATCCTGCAACAGCCTTTTTCAAGCCCAGCCCAGTGCACTAAAGAAGAGCTGATCACAGCCCAGCTCATCACAGACCCACCCTGCAGCAATCTTTTTTCAAGCCCAGCCTATGTATGCTGATTCAGAGACTCACATACATGGGGCAGGGTTGCTACCTGCTCTCCCTGTGCCCAGCTGATCACGAGGTGCCAGGAGAGAAGGCTGGTCCTTCACCCCAGCAAAGCCTCGCAAGAAGTTAAAGGACCACCCACACCGTGAGGCCGCCACTTTCCACATCCGGACTCCCCTCTTAGGAGCTCCACCCATCAGAAGAGCTAATCACAAACCCAGCTTGCGCAGTCCTCTTCGGTTCATCAATAAATGCTCGAGATTAGAGGTGACTACAAGAGTATCCCACCCACACGGCAGAGCCTGGCAAGCTACTGATGTTGTATTTGATATACCAAATACCTGTAATAATTATAGACCTCATCCCCATGACCTGATGGAATAGTTTGAGGCTCTTTATGTTCCTGGAGCTAGTAGATGCCCTTGGGCTACACTAGCATGTGACAGGATATATAGAGATGTTACTGGTACCCGCTTGAGCAAATCATGATCAACAGGAAGACAAGTGATACAAGTGACAAGTGAATATTTAATGTTTCTGCATTCTATTACACATTTCCAAACAAAATTGAATTTTAGTTCAAATAGATGTATCGTTCTTTAAAAAACATATTTTGATATTTTAGTGATTATATTAAACACACGTTCAATAATATGCTTAGATTTTTATATATTATGTATTATTAATTATGTAAACAAATGTATACATGTTATATTTTAATTTTTATCATTATATATTTGATATATTTGTCTATCTAGATAAACTCAAGCTCTGAAGAATAACAATTGAATTGTTTGACAAATAGTATTTTCATAAATTATACCATGGTCCTAAAATGCACATATTTAAAACCATTAGTGCCTTTTTTCAGTTTTAGATGACATTCAAAAGATTATTTAGCTCCACAATCTCCTTCATTTCCCAAGCTGTATTCAATCAACTGATTTAATCACATCAGTTTCCTAAGATTCATCTTTTGTGCAATTCAAGGATTGATTGTTTTTGTCATAGATAAACTTGGACTTACTGTTATTCTGCCTTCTCAAAAAAATGTACACAAGTTAGCATGTGCAACATGGAAGCTGATCAAATAATGTCTAGCATTCTATAATTTTCAGATAAAGCATTCAGTCTATTAAGCCACATTATATATACAGAACAATCAAATAAATTTTAGATAGACTTATTTGTCAGGTGACAACACAGAAAACCATTTCAGAAACTTATTTTTCAATATTGCACTAACGAAACATAATTTAAAAATTTTATATTAATTGAAGTTAATCACTGCTATAAGGTTTATATACATAAACATGTCTTATTAGAATAAAAGGAATAGGCATTCTAAAAATACAAATAGAAAATTTAATATACCTGGTTTAATAAATTAAACAATATTTGAGGAATAATGATTTAAAATGGTATTAATATTTGTGATTAAGATTTGCAATGCTATCGCACCACATTCAGTATGAGAGTGTCAATATCCCTCATTTTCTCAGTTTTGTTGGCTGTCTTGTATTTGTTTTCATTGGACCTTGTTTATCACCTTAATTTATTTTTTATATTCACCAGAGTCTGACTGCTATCATATTTTTTCTTTTTGACTCATTTCTCTTAAACAACACCTTCAAGTTCTATCCAAGTAGTAAAATTCAAGGTTAAATGTTTTCTTATGGTTGATTAATTATTGCTTGTTTATGTACACTCCAGTTTCTTATGTACTTATCTGTTGGGAACTTTAAGTTATTTACAGTTCTTTGTTATTATAAGTAGCACTTCAGTGAACATAGGTGTGCATAAATCTTTGCTTTACTTTTCTGGTTTTGTTTTGTTTTTTTGGTTTTTTTTGCTTTTTGGGTCACACCCAGCTATGCTCAGGGGTTACTCCTGGCTCTTTGCTCAGGAATTACTCCTGGCGGCGCTCAGGGAACCATATGGGATGTCGGGGTTCGAACCTGGATTGGCCACGTGCAAGAAAAATGCCCTACCAGCTGTGCTATCACTCTGCTCCAAATCTTTTAAATTGATTGTTTTGTAATGTGTTAATGTTGTTAACAGATGCCAAGTAGTAGATGAATCATCTGGCACATGGAAATTCTACTTTTAATCTTTAAAGAAGTGTCGATATTGTTTTTTTTTAAATAATTTATGTTTTACCACAGTGAGATATATGATTACAAAGATGTTCTTGTTTGGGTTTCAGTCATATAGTGTTCCAGCAACCATCCCTCCACCAGTGCCCATTTCCCACTACCAATGTCCCATGATTCCTTCTCCCATCCCCCGCCTGCCTCTATGGCAGGTACTCTGCCTCTCCTCTCTCTCTCTCTCTCTCTCTCTCTCTCTCTCTCTCTCTCTCTGTCTTTCTATCTCTCTGTTTCTCTCTCTCTTTCTTTTTTCTCTTATACAGTGTGGCATGCAATATATGCATTTAGAGGTTATCATGTATATCCCTTCTCCTACATTCAATGCTCAGTTCTAGGCTAGTATTATTTCCAACAATTGTTAACACACTGTTCCTTTATCTGTCTTACCTGACCTCTGACTCCACACACTTGCAGCAGATTCCACCCACTGACAAGACCTCCTGATCCATATTTTGCCTGACCTTGGATATTGGTATCATGCTACTTTTTTTTATATCCTGCAAATAAATGCAATCCGCCTTTTCTTTGCATCCATGCCAGCTGTCCTGGAAGAGAGACCCACCTAAGCAAGACCTACAGCTCCTCTGCGGAAGAGATCCAGACCCATCCACTCCAGACCCACAGCTGCTCTGCTCTGCCTGCCCCATGTGTAAGCAACCCAGAGAACTGACATCCTGGTAAGGGGCTCGGCCAACCCCTGGCCAAGTCCAACGTTGCTCCAGCCGTTCTCACACGTGCAGTGGAGAGACCACACTGGCCGGACTCAGAGAGAAGATTTGGGCCCGCCCTTTCCTCCACCACCATGCCAGCTTCCCAGGAGGATAGATCCACCCACTCCAGACCCATAGCTCCTTTGGCGCACAATATTCTTAGATAATACTGATTTTAGGATAAGGTCCTTCCTAGGATCTTTCACATTTATACATTGTATACAGTTCTAGACAGGTTCTAACTAGTACCCATTATCCCAGTAGGCCTAGCAAGAAGGCAGAGCAACCACACAACACTTGGTCAGTCATTCTCAACATCCAGACTCCATAGTTGCCTAGAGCTCCATCCATGAGAAACCTGATCTTTCCCTTTAAGTTTCATCAGTAAATGCTCGCTTGAGATGAGAGCCTTCTACTGAGAGTATACCACCTGCACGGCAGAGCCTGGCAAGATTTCCATGTTTTATTTGTTATACCAAAAACTAGTAACATTATGGACATCAATTCCATGACCTGAAGAATGGTTTGAGGTTCTTCCTGTCCCTGGAGCAAGCAGATGCCTTTGGGCTACACTTGCTTATGACAGGACATATGGAGATGTTACTGGTGTCCCCTTGAGCAAATCGATGAACAACAGGAAGACAGTGATACAGTGAGATGCAGTCATTCTATATCTGTCCTTTTTCCTCTGACTAATTTCACCTGCCATACCACTCCTGGGAATATACCCTGGGAGGCTTAAAACACACAGCAAAAACATCATCTACACTTCTATGCTCATAGCAGCACTATTCACAACAGCAAAAATCTGGAAACATCCAGAGTGCCTGAGAACAGACGACTGGATAAGGAAACAGTGGTACATCTACACAATGAAATACTATGCAGCTGTTAGGAAAAATGAAGGTATGAAATTTGCCTATAAATGGATGGTCATGGAGAGGATCCTGCTGAGTCAAGTTAGCCAGACATTGCTTGTAATAGAGGTTAAACCAGAAAAGAACACCGCCACTCTTTTGAAGGTGTATTCCTTTGTTTGCTACAGCCCTGCCAGCAACAATCATTTCTGTTCATTTTTAATATAGGTCATACTCACTGATGTGAAGTGATCTCTCTCTGTCATTTCATTTTGCATTTCTCTGATAAATAGTGATGATAAACACTTGGTAATATGTGAATTTTGGCCACCTTCTTGTCTTATAATTTTGTTTTTATTTTTGAGTTACACCTCTGTGCTCAAGAATTACTCCTGGCTCTGTGCCCAAGGATCATTCCTGGCAGGTTCAGTGTGTGGGCACATGTAGTCCTGGGAATCAAACTTAAGTTGGTCATAAGAAAGAAAAACATCCTATTCATTGTAATTCTTGCTCTAGGTCTGCTTGTCTTCTTTGACAGATGTTTATATCCTGCCCTATTTTTTGAAGGGGAGGGGAATTTTGGTGACAGCTACTTGGATTTTGAGGTTAAGCCCAACAGTGTGTAGGAGACTACATAATGATGTAATTTAATTCAAACTTCTATAAATAAGCATTTATTTATTTTGATATGTTGAACTATCTCCTTGGAAACATCTTGCCATTGTTCTTTGTTATTTTCATTTTGCTTTGTTTTGGGATCTGACCTAGCACTATTCAGGGCTCACTTCTGGCTCTGCACTGAGGAATCACTCCTGAAGTGCTATGGGGACCTTATGGGGGTGCAGGGATTGAACATTCTTCTGCCATGTGCAAAGCAAATACCTAACCTGCTGTACTATTGCTCAGGCATCTGTTCTAGAATTCTGCATTTTCTATGTCTTAGATGTGTTTATTTTTTGTTATATGTATTATATGAATATTTTCTACTATTTACTAGAGGGTCTCAAAACTGCTATTTCTTTCACAATACCGAGACATGTTTTATTTTGTTCCATTTGTTTATTTTTGCTTTTATTAATAATGGAATTAAATCATTGAAGGAAATTGTGAAGTCAATATCATATCTGTATTTGCTTTATGTACTTTATAGATATAGGTAAAAGGTCTTGCATTCATTAGGAACAATTTGGAGATTCTATCACTGCTATCAAACAGAAAATAAAAAAAAAATCACCATAAGTTATATTGAGGCAAACATAGGCCTGCTCTTCATGATACTGAAACTGAAATTCCATTGGACCAAACAAAAGAAACAAAATTAAGCAAATTGAAAACTCCAAATTATAAGTATTCTGCACCGATAAAATATATTATTAAAAGAAATTAGATAACTCACATACTGAGAGAAAAATATTTGTTTATCACTCATCTGGCAAAAGGTTAATATCCAAGACACATGAACTTTACTTAGCATGCATTTTTAAAATTTCTGTTATAACAAAAGCATAGTGTCCTCGTGATAACTTAATAGTACCCAATTTTGCATATGCATCTTTATATAATCTGTGATGTGCTATCTAGGGGACAATCCCTCAATATCTTCCACCACACACACATTCCTTGTTTATCCTTATGGAACTTGTTTCCTTTACTATGGCCATCTCTCTGAAGAAGGAAGGACAGTTATTTATGTCCTTCTTTAGTCAAACGTGTCAGAAGTTATGACTCACCTATTAAAATCCCATATTTAATTCTCAAAATAATAATTTTAGTTCAATACTTTCCTAGGGATGACCTCTTACTGCATCTATATACACATCTAAATAACTAAACATTTAACCTTTACATTATTTTTTAAATATATGCTATATTCATATACATCTGAAGTGTGTTGTTTCTATGTATAATATAAACTGTTACCTGTTGCAGGACTCCTTTAAGGGCTGCTGCATTTGGCTCAAAACATTAGCATACTAAAGGGCCTAGGTGAGGTGCAGGGAGGGATTACCTAAGGACATTTAACACTCCCTGCTTTCCATAACAATGGGAGGAAGGTCTGAGTTGCAGGGGTATAAACTAGCCGGTTTTCACTCTCACGCGCTTCTTTGGGGGCTCTTGCTCGCTGTGAGCGTTCGCCCTGCTGGAAGCTTTTACACGTGGTGGTCGCCATCTTGGCCTACACGTGGCTGGGGTTCTCGCCTGGAATCCTAAGCATCGGGTTTTTCCCTTTGCTGATTTGTATGCCTGAACCTGTGATAAGTAAAGCCTTTTAAAACTGCATCGGATTCCTGAGTGTTCATCCATTCCTCGCCGGCTTCGGAGGTAGAAGGGAACTTCGCTTCCCGGCACTGTCGGGACCCCGCGGGAGCGCCCGACAGTTACCTCTTTTGTTTCAAAATATTACGTGTTTTCCAAGTTTACTCATGTCTTCTTCATTGAGACTTACCCTAACATAAAGCATTTTTTGTCATTTCTAAATTTCACTATTCTTTAAATCAGTTCTTAGCACTTGGTTGTTCTAACACCTTGTAGTAATTGCTTATTCATGTTATTTCTCATATGTTATGCACAGAACTCTTACAAAAATATTTAAAGTGATTATGATCACTGATTTTCAATGCATACATTTCATTCAATTTAGAAAGAACTCTGGTACTTGAATTAGGATATATTCTTTGAACATAGACATTTGATCAACTCACCTGTTTTGGTTGGGGGGTGGTACACCTGGTTTCTTCACTCAGGAATCACTCCTAGAAGGGCTCAGGTAGACCATATGAAGTGCCAGGTTCAAAGCTGACTTAGCTTCATGCAAGGCAAGTGCCCTGTAGTCTACTATTTCTTGGGCCCCTGAACTCACCTTTTTAACTATATAAAATATGTGTTTTACTCATAAAATGTGCTTATTTTTTTAAAGGTTAACTTTTAATTAATATGTTTTCTGAAATAGTTTTCTATAGCATCATTTGAAATAAAGCGACTTCTTGTACAAAGTCCAGTTTAATTAGGAAAAATTTGAATACTATCTACATTTTAATATAGATTACTTTTAAATAAATTGAATAAACAAAAATTTAACTTGAAAAATGTTTTTATATATTACATAAAAATCATATGTGGTACTCTGAAAAAAATTATTTAGACTATTGGACCATAACATGTAGACTATCTAAGCATATCACTATCTTCCCGTTGTTCATCGATTTGCTCGAGATGGCACCAATAACATCTCCATACGCCCTGTCATAATCATGTGTAACCGAAGGGCATCTACTTACTCCAGGGACGGGAAAAGCCTCATACTATTCTTCAGGTCATGGAATTGAGGTGCTTAATTGTTACTAGTTTTTGGCATGACAAATAAAACACGGGTAGCTTGCCAGGCTCTGTCGTGTCGGTGGTATACTCTCTCATCTCGAGTATTTACTGATGAAACTTAAAGGGGAAAGATAAGGTTTTCTCTTGAATGGAGCTCTGAGGAACTATGGAGTCTGGATGTTGAGAATGACTGACCTCATGATGTGTGATTTGCTCTGGCTTCTTGCTAGGCTTACTGGAATGACGGGTAATAGTTAGAACCTGTTTAGAACTGTATACAGTGTATAAATGCGAAAGATCCTGGTAAGGACCTTATCCTAAAATCAGTATTACCTAAGTATATCGCTCAGGTGCTTAGCAGCCGCGAACCAATGGAGCTATGGGTCTGGCATGGGTGGGTCTCTCTTCCGGGAAGCTGGCATGAAGATAGAGGAAAGGGTGGAGCCCAAATCCCTGCTCCAAGTCAGGCCAGCATGGTCTCTCCCCTGCACATGTGAGCGGATACTTGGAGCATGTTGGACTCAGCTAGGGGCTGACCGAGACCCTTACCAGGAGGTCAGCTCCATGGGTTTCTTCCACGTGGGGCCCACAGAGCAGCGCAGCTGTGGGTCTGGAGTGGATGGAGTGCCTCTTCAGGGGTTGTAGATTAGCTGTGAGTCTGGCATGGGTGGGTCAGTCTTCCATGGCAATTGGCATAGAGGCAGATGTAATACTCCCTAGAGCTTCATAGAGATTCTGTGGTCCCAATAAGAATACTCATAACATTCTTTGTCGGGAAGCCACTTAGGTCCCCAACAGTACCAGGACAGAAGTTCTCTTTTACCTCCAAAGCAGCCTGGAGAATGGATGAAACTCATAAGTATGGCGGAGTTCCAAAAAGGGCTTTTAATAGTACAAAAGCTCTACCACCGCAATCCAATATAATGAAAAAACTCTAGCTCTGGTCAGAACTTAGACCATACAAGAGAGCCCAAATCTCCCACCAAAGAGAGAGGATCTCACCGAGAGGAGTCCTACCCAAAAGAAGGGGAAAAGGATATCTAAGCATATATAACTGTGTATATGGTTCTCTAAGGGAAATATATTTTCTGTTTTTGACTATATTAAATTATATTATTTCCTATACTGTAAGTATCAAAGACATCATAAAGATGAAGACTTGTAAAATATCCTCTTTCAATAACTTAACAATAATGGGGAGAACAAGCATCATTTTGGGTGTTGATGAGCAAATGAGACACAATGGTCATAAATTATTAATTATATCAACTTAGTCATTTTCTTATGCCTATAATACATTTCAGCTGATATTTTGAGCATTTATAGATAAACAATAAAAGAGTATGATGAAGAAAGAGATAAGTAATAAATAAAGATGTCTTAGTGAGCTTGTTTATACTGTGGAGGTTGAAGTTATCCCAACACTTTCATGGTTCTTAAGATTTAACCAGTCAAAATCTCTGCTAGACCATCTGGATGAGAACTGTAAATATGAATGGATTGTGTAATTTGGGGAAATATATCAACCTCACAGTGAAGATTTAAAATTGAGTGAACTGCTCTGTAGTAGAGCTTGAGGTTGGGGAAAGTGATACCTCCCATCTTCTTTTTCCCAAGGATTGCTTTAGCTATTCGTGGGGTTTTATTATTCCATACAAATTTCAGGAGTGTTTGTTCAATTTCTTTGAAGAACATCATGGGTATCTTTATAGGGACCGCATTGAATCTGTATAAAGCTCTAGGGAGTATTACCATGTTGATAATATTATTCCTTCCAATCCATGAGCAGGGAATGTGTCTCCATTTCCTCAGGTCTTCTTTTATTTCCTGAAGTAACGTTTTGTAGTTTTCTTTGTAGAGATCCTTTACATTCTTTGTCAGACTGATTCCTAAGTATTTGATTTTCTGCGGTGCAATTGTGAATGGGATAGTTTCTTTAATGTCCCTTTCTTCTCTTTCGCTGTTTGCATATAGGAAGGCCATTGACTTTTGGGTATTGATTTTTGTACCCTGCTACTCTACTGTAAGAATGTATTATTTCTAGGAGCCTCTTGGTAGAGAGTTTTGGGTTTTCCAGGTATAATATCATGTCATCTGCAAATAGTGATAACTTGGCTTCTTCCCTTCCTATCTGGATGTCCTTAATGTCTTTTTCTTCCCTGATTGCTATGGCAAGTACTTCCAGTACTATATTGAATAGAAGTGGTGAGAGTGGGCAGCCTTGTCTTGTCCCTGACCTTAAGGGGAAGGCTTTCAGTTTTTCCCCATTGAGAATGATGCTCGCTGTGGGCTTGTAGTAGATGGCCTGGATTATCTTGAGGAAGGTAAGACAGTGTGGTATTGGTATAGAGACAGACCCGTAGACCTATGGAATAGAACTGAGTATCCTGAAATGCACTCACAAATATACAACCACTTAATCTTCGATAAAGGAGCAAAAAAATATTAAGTGGAGCAAAGAAAGCCTCTTCAACAAATGGTGCTGGGAAAACTGGGCAGCTACATGTAAAAAAATGAACTTAGACCTCCTTCTAACGCCATGCACAAAAGTCAGATCAAAATGGATTCTAGATCAAGATATCAGACATGAATCTATAAGGTACATCGAAGAAAACATAGGAGAAACGCTCTATGACATCGAAACGAAAAGTATCTTTAAAGACGACACACCACTGACCAAGCAAATGGAAGCAAAGATAAACAAATGGGATTATATAAAATTGAAAAGCTTCTGCACCTCAAAAGAAACGGTGACCAAGATACAAAGACAATCCACAGAGTGGGAAAGGATATTCACCCAATACCCATCTGACAAGGGGTTAATATCCAGAATATATCAGGCACTGGTAGCACTCCACAAGAAGAAAACAGCCAACCCCATCAAAAAATGGGGAGAAGAAATGAACAGAAGCTTCCAAAAAAGAAGAAATTCGAATGGCCAAAAGGCATATGAAAAAGTGCTCTTCATCTTTAATCATCAGGGAGATGCAAATCAAAACAACAATGAGGTACCATCTCACCCCACAGAGACTGGCACACATCCAAAACAGCAAGAACAACCGGCGCTGGTGTGGATGTGGGGAAAAAAGGGACTCTCATCCACTGCTGGTGGGAGTGCCGACTGTTCCAGCCCTTTTGGAAAACAATATGGGCATTCCTCCGAAAGCTAGATATTGAGCTCCCATTTGATCCAGCAATAGCACTCCTGGGAATATACCCTAGAGACCGAAAAACACATAGCAGAAACACTATCTGTACTTCTTTATTCATCTCTGCGCTATTCACTATAGCTAGAATCTGGAAACAACCTAAATGCCCGAGAACAGAGGACTGGCTAAAGAAACTGTGGTTCATCTACACTATGGAATACTATGCGGCTGTCAGAAAGGATGAAATTATGAAATTTACCTGCAAATGGATGGACATGGAGTCTATCATGCTGAGTGAAATTAGTCAGAAGGAAAAGGACAGATATAGAATGACTGCATTCATTAATAGGATATAGATACCAGTGTTTTACTAAATATGGGAAATGGTAATGGCAGATTAAAACTCACCACTGAATATACACAAAGAGACTTAAGTGACAAACTCTAAATATCTGCAGGGCTAGCCATAATGTGTAAAATAAGAGGGAGAGAGATGCAGAGACAGAGAGAGAGATAGAGAGAGAAAGAGAGGAAACTTGGGTACCTGCTATTAAGGCGGGTGGGGGAACGGGAGGGGAGGGGGTACATTGGTGGTGGAAATGGGGCACTGGTGGAGGGATGGGTGCTGGAATACTGTATTACCAAGAACTAATTATGAACACCTTTGTAAGTGTATGTTTCACGGTGGTATAATAAAAAAAAAATTAAAAAAATTAAAAAAAAAATAAAAAAAAATAAAATTGAGTGAACTTGGCAAATAAATCACTGCATATGAAAACAAAAGAAATTTCTAATGTAAAAAGTTATAAACCTACTTTTCTAAATGGTGGTTTGGAAGCAAATCAATTTCCCCTCTCTCACATGTTTTTATTACATATATGACCATGTGCATATATATGGCATTTTTATATGAAAGAAAGAAAAGAAATAAAGAGAAGAAATAAATAAATTAAAGAGAAATAAATAAAATAAATAAGAAATAAATAAAATAAAGAGAAGAAAATAAATAAAGAAAATAAAGAAAATACATAAAGAGAAGTAACAGAAGTGAAAAGAGAAAATGAGAAATAAAAAGTTTTAAATGACTGAGAGAATTACTGGCTGAAGAAATACATGCAAACAAATTTTAAATACACTTATTCATCTTGGTGTTAAAATATACTATTGATATCACTTGTATCACTTGTCCTCCCATTGTTCATTGATTTGCTCCAGCAGGCACCATTAACATCTCCATTCATTGGGAATGAGGTCCACTATTGTTACTGTTTATGGTGTATTAAATACCCATGCGTAGCTTGACAGGCTCTGCCATGGCTCTGGAAGCTAAGTAAAATATCAAATCGTTAGTAGAATATTAATAATTAATATAACACAACTTTAAGATTCCATATCACAAAATTCTTGATTTTCTAAAGTATTGTTTTTATAGACAGATGTGGAGAAATCAAGAGACAAGCAAAGCACATATCTTACATCACAGCCCGGATCACCGACACCCACCCTGCCGCAGCTTATACCTCAATCCGCCCAGGTATGCTGGTCCAGAGACTCTCCCACATGGGGCAGAGCTGTTCCTTGCTCTCCCTGTGCACAGCCGTTCATGAGGCAGTCGGGAGGCATGGCGGGTTCTAGCCCTGGGCCACCACCTCGGCAGAGCCTCACAACAAGCCAGGCCACCCCTCCTCACTCCACGGGCGCCTCCATTTTCCACTTCTGGACTTTCCTCTCGTCAGAACTCCACCCAGCAGACCAGCCCATCACAGCCCGGCTCGCGGGCGGTGTTTAAAAAAGAGTTTGCCTCCCGCTCGACAAGCCTGGCAAGCTTCTCGTGTTGTATATGATATGCCAAATTCCAGTAACAATTATATTAGGTCATTCTCATGACCTAATATAGTGGTTTGAGGCTCTTTATGTTCCTGTAGCAAGCCGATGCCCCTGGATCTACTGGCATGAGACAGGACATATAGAGATATTACTGGTGCCCGCTCTAGCAAATAGATAATCAACGGGAAGATCGTGGATCGTGATCGTGATATACTAATTTGGCTTTTTCTAGCAAAAAACTGCTTAACACATGTGGTCATCAAGGATTATTCCTGGATCTGTGCTCCGTATATTATCATTCCAGGTGGTGCTTGGAAAACATTATGTGATTTTAGGGAACAATCTGGATTTGATTTCATGCAAAGTGCCTTAAAGCTGTACTATATCTCTAGCCTCCTCAACTATTTTTTAACTCTACCAGTTTTATGAATATAAGTGAAGTCCAAATAGCAGGTTTTCCTGTGCATTTACAATATATTTTATAATCACTTGATCAGTTGATCACTTGAATCCCGTTATTCATCGATTTGCTTGAGTGGGTGCCAGTAACATTTCCATTTGACCCTATCAATGTGCCAGTGTAGCCCAATGGCATCTGGTTGCTTCAGGAATACGAAGAGGATCTTAACGAGGATAAAGATTGTTTTTTCTTTTCTGCTAGACTTTTGTTGGACTTAATATGAATAGTCTTGATTATTTTTTCTTATCTAACCATTTTTATTACAGAAAAATATGAACATTAACTTCCTCATATACAGTATTGATATTTAGAATGACAGATAATACCAAGAACAGGTGCCAGAGAGATAGTACAGCATTTAGAGTAATTGCTTTTCATGCAAACAAGATAGATTTGTTTCCTAGCACCATACAGGTTTCCTAAAGTATAGTCAGGTCTGGTCCCTGAGCTCTCATAGTTGTGGTAATAAAAACAACATAATGAACACCAAGAACAGGGTTTAGTGTCCTATATGATTCATTTAAAGTTAATTATATTTGTTTGTGAATGGGGAGGTTTAGACCAAAGGCTGTGCTCAGATAGGTCTTATTCCTGGCTCTGGATTACTCCTGGATGTGCTCAAGGGACCATATGGATGCCAGTGATCAAAACTGAATCAGCTGCATATAAACCAAGCACTTTACCTCTGTTACTATCTTTCTGGATCCTATATATGATTTTATATTTAGTCCCAAATGTAGAATTTTAAAAGATTCACTGAAAATTTAAATAGTAATCAGAGAGTCATAACTGATGACATATTTTCCTGGGAAAATGTAAACTGGCTAGCAATATTGTAACCAGTACTTTTTTATTTGAAATAAAATAAAACTCCCAAAATGCTGCATATGTGTGTGTTTGAATACATATGAATAAGCAATATGTCTTTTGTTACCGAGGAGAGACAGGATAAAAAAATAGAATGTAATATTTCATTCATACATATTTTAAGTAGAACAATATGAGGAAATAGAAAACATTTGGAATAATAAATTATTTTAATTTTTTTTAAATATTTTTAAACAGTTAAATTAATCACAGGATGAAGACTAGGGATAGAAACATTATAGGTCTAGAAATCATTTGAGAAACAACTGAGTATATTTAACCTAATATAAAAATAAAAGAAAAATGATGACAGCCTTCAAATATGTGACAGATGCATTCTATAATGTTCCAAAGTACAGAAAATGCTCCTGGTAAATAAAATAGTGATCAAACCAAAGTAGCATAAATTTTGCATAATTTGCCACTCAATAGTAGGTTTAAACACAGGTCAGATGCTCATTTTCAGGAATGTGAATTTTATTACAGTGAAACCAATTTTCACTGATATATTATTTACATGACAAATGAAGTCTATGCACTTTGGTGTGTCAAAAATTTCTGAATGAAACAGCAAACATTTGTTTGAATAGTACATTTGAGGTCATATACTATGCACTGGAGATAAACTTATAAAGATATATTTAATCCTTTAAACTTTATATATCTAATCCATTTTCTAGGCCATGGGTCCTGATGTGGAGTTCTTTGGCTGATATTCTCGGTCCTATCTTGGCATTAAAATCACCAACTATGATCTTGTAGGTGTGATCTATACCGAACTCCTCAGTTTCATGTAGAATTTGTCAATTTCTTCTTCCTTGTATGTGAATGCTGCTACATAGACAACGAAGATAGAAAGTGCAGGCAATGAGCCACATCTCAAATTTAATCATTCGATTCGGTTTGTTAGGCACTCAAATCAACCAATGCTCATGGCCAGGTTTGTGTTGACAAGGACACTGACACCACGAATGCCTCTCTTGTCGCATGTTCCGAGGAACATTTCTTCTCCGATGTGAAAAATGGTATGATGTGATTGACACCTTCTCGTCTCAGTTCAGAACAATGATGTAGTTGATCTTTTGCGCTTGCACCATCAGGTCCTCAATAGATACTTCCAATGCCAGTGTACATGCATTGAAAGTACAGACAGTCATTTTAGTCCTTCTCCATTTTGACAGCCTAGTTTGGCCCTGAGATTTTATCAACCTCTCCTTGCTCGTCCTTCTTAGTGCTGCCATATTTAGGGCTCTTTCAGGGTCAGGGGGATGGAATCCTTTAAATTCAGTGGTCTAATTAGACAGGTTTTCCAAACATGAAGTTTTAGTAATATGCTATTTATGTGGGAAAAATACAAAGAATGATAAAAAGCATATAAAATGCCAAAAAGATTAAACTGTGACTTCTCAGAAATTTTATAGTAAATTACTTAAACATTATTCAGTACACTAGTAACATTTGCTCAGTTTTATTTTAGCTTTGAACATAATCTGTGACTTATACTTCCAGACCAGTATATAGACAAGAATAAATTACTGTAGTACCCCAAGGTATTCAAATAAGCCCATTAGAAGTGTAGAAATGCTTAAGAATCAAGAAAAATTAAGAAAAATTAAAATTTCACCTTGCAATGAGGTGAAAGATTTGACTACAGGGTAATTGCAAAGAAGGCAATGATGCAATTCCAATTTTGAAAGATATAAATTATGCAAGTGATTTCAACAGCAGGGGGTTATTTGTCCTGATGTGAAGATGTTACAAAGCTCATGAATTTCAAATCCATAAATTAAGAACAAAGAATTTACAGCATAGTTAGAGTTGAATAAAAAACAAGTGATATCAGTAGAGGTCAATACAATGTTGCATTCTTGTCTCTCAAGATTGCTCTTTCAGTACTACTTTTTGCCAAACTATCAAATGAAGAAAATATATTGATGGAACAAACCAAAATGCCGAAGTGACAGAGGTGACAGAGGTTTGCAGGTTTTGAGATTGTTTTTAATAAGGCAGGCTAAAATTATTGGATCTGCCTGTCATGTTATTTTAGATATGGTCCACTGAATTCCATCCTGTACTCACTTTATTTTTCAGTTTTTTCTCAACCTTTCGTCAAGAAGTTAATTTGGAGTTATCTACTGTAAATTCAGGACAGTGTTTCATAGTATCAAGTCATCTCATAGTTTCTCAAGGCAAACAGCAGATTTATTCTCAATGTGCTTCCCAGAACATTGACATTGTATTGACAATGTATTAATTATGTATTCACTTTTTGTTACTTCTCAGCCTGTCAAAAATCTAAAATACATCATTTTTATGTAACTGGAAATGAAATAAAATTGCTGTCTCTTTGCACCATCTTTCAATTTTTATTTACCACTTAGAGCAACTTAATGTCTTATCAGATGAAGCAAATCAAATACTCAAAAAGATAGTACCTTTATGGTTACCATATGGTTCTGTTTCTATATTTCCCAATATGCAAACTCAATATGCTACAACTAGTTTTATATAAAAAGCATGATTCATCAATGGAATTGCATTAGAGAGAGCTAGGCAAATTATAGACATTGATCAAGAAGCTGATTCAGCAACAAAGTTAGATTCCTGGAGCAACTAGAGTTGGATAAAGATGAACTCAAAATCAATAGGATTTTAAATCTCAGAAAAGCGTTTAGAAGCTGCAAGTGGAACTGAAGTGATATTTGTATGAATTGCATTTTCTTTAATATTTTAAAAGCTTCTATAATCAAAGTCAATTTAAATATACCTTTACAAAATTTCTAAAAATGCAAATATATGAATTTTATTAACACTTTTCAATGCATTAAATTATTACAAATTCAATTAAAGTATTTTTGAAAATATATGTTTCTATAACCCCATACTCTTTTATAGGTTAGTTTTAATATATTTCTTTTCAGAGGTGGTTAGCATAAGTGCTGTAATCTTGTGCATTTTTCTAATTATGGAATCGTTCATTTTAATTAGTGACTATTTTTACTATAAGGTGTTGATGCAGCAGGTGAAGGTGGAGCGCCAGGGCACTTTACATCTCCATCCATCGAACATTTAGCCAATCGGAACGTAGAAAGGGATAGCTGGGAGTAGGATTTGGCAGCGGATAAAAGGAAGTTCCAAGCCGTCTCTCTAGGTCTCATGGTCTTTCTTGCTAAGCAGCACATGAGCTCTGAACTCTGTCCTCTCTCCGCTGGATCAGACAGCGAGTACACCCATACATTGGTCCGGTACAGGTGTGCTAGTCAGGGCCGGACAGGGGCACAATACATGTAGGGCTCAGATGCTTAGGTAAGCTTAGGTAAGGTCAGGCTCAGACGGCTCAGATTCAGACAGACTCAGACACCCAGATAATGGCAAGTTACTGAGTTCAGGAGTCTCAGTCATGCACACGTGGGAGCCATGGCCGGAGAACAGGACTACAGGAACAGTTGGGGTACAGTAGGAGACTATGACAAATACAGAGCACAGGGATCTCACCCACACACATGTGGCCTAGAGTCACATCTATGTGGCTGGAGCTTGGGAAAGCATTCATGGGCAAGACTGAGTGGCACAAGTACAGAACCTGGCCATCATTTGAGGAGGCAAGTAGATTGTGTAGTATAGGACAGGGAAGTCGTCCTTGGTAACGGATAGATTTAGGAATAGGAATGGTGATGTAGTTCACAGGTAAGAGATACCTGAACATCTGGGGAGGGAAAGGGACCTATCAGTCTTTTCTGTGTAATAAAATGACTTTCAGTCTTCCGAATTTTGTAGGCAACTCTTTCATACAGTTTTCAAGAATCCACCAGCACAGGAAAATCTGCTATGGTGTTAACAATGTCATTTACCACAATGATATCACTCATGTAATAACTAATATAGTGCTTTTTTATCAATACAGACATTAGGCCAACTATAACTAGTTTTTTCTGTAAAACCTTAAGAATAATACCTAAAGAGTTTCTGAAGGATGAAATACTTTTATTGTGAATATATTACTCTTGCTAAAAAGCTGTGCTTACAAATGTCAATGTAACATTTCTGTTGTCATAAATACTAACTATAGATCACACGTATCACTTATCTTCCCATTGTTCATCGATTTGCTTGAGCTGGCGCCAGTAATATCTCCATTTGTCCCTGTCTTGTGCTAGTATAGCCCAAGGGCCTCTGCTGGCTGCAGGAACATAAAGAGCCTCAAGTCATTCGTTCAGGTTATGGGAGTGAGGTCTATTATTGTTACTGTTTTGGTATATCGAATACAACACAGGTAGCTTGCCAGCCTCTGCAGTGCGGATGCTTACATCAGTAAGTGCGTAAAAACTATAGATTAAGGCAAGCAAAGGTAATAATGAGATTATAAAAAATTATCTTATGATTTTTAAGAGAATTATGAGATTAAACATTGAGATTCCACATTATTTTGACCTAACGATTTCAATTTCCTCACTTTGGTCTGTAATATATAATGTCTGATTATTTGCACTTTTTTATAAATGCATTTTATTGACATATTTAATAATGTTATTGTTTTGGGCTGCAATAATGCTACAACATGTCCAACACCAGAATGCCTGGATTCTTTACTCTAAGATGATATGAACTGAGCACCATCAGATCACAGTCCGTTGACGATGATTTAGGATTGTTTCCAGGTGATACTGTCTAATTTCTTCCTTCCTTCCTTCCTTCCTCCTTCCTTCCTTCCTCCTTCTTTCCTCCTTCTTCTCGTCTTTCTTTGCTCCCTTCCTCTTTCCTTCTTTCCTTCTTTCTTTCCTTCCTTCCTTCTTTCTTTCTTTCTTTCTTTCTTTCTTTCTTTCTTTCTTTCTTTCTTTCTTTCTTTCTTTCTTTCTTTCTTTCTTTCTTTCTTTCTTTCTTTCTTTCTTTCTTTCTTTCTTTCTTTCTTTCTTTCTTTCTTTCTTTCTTTCTTTCTTTCTTTCTTTCTTTTCTTTCTTTCTTTCTTTCTTTCTTTCTTTCTTTCTCTCTCTCTCTCTCTCTCTTTCTTTCTTTCTTTCTTTCTTTCTTTCCCTCTTTCTTTCTTTCCCTCTTTCTTTCTTTCTTTCTCTTCCTCTTTCTGAATATTCTTTCTTTTTTCTTTTTACTCATTTCACTTAGCATGAATTCATTTTATTTTTAATTTTTTATTGAATTATTGTGAAATATGCAGTTGCAAAGTTATTTATTATGAACTGAGACAGTACAAGATGGAAGAAAATAGTGGGATATAGTTTATATCTTCTCAATGAAATGAACCCTGACCAAAATACTCTAGTCAGTTAGACTGTGATTTATGTTTGAAGGAACATGATTGAGCTTCACAAACAAGCAGCAACTCAGGATTTCATAGTCTTGTGGAACTTTAGTGGCAGCTTTTTGTTTCTGGGTCACACCTAGTGATGCTCAGGGGTAACTCCCAGTTAATGCTTGATCACTTGATCACCTGAATCCTGTTATTCATCGATTTGCTCGAGCGGGCGCTGGTAACATTTCCATTGGACCCTATCACTTGCCAATGTAGCCCAATGGCATCTGGTTGATTCAGGAATATGAAGAGCCTCAAACCATTCCTTCAGGGTCTTTACAAGGAAGTCTCACCATCTTGTAGGTGGGCGGCCACATGATCTTTTGACATCCCGTGGGATCCAGTCAGTAATGGCTCTAGACCAGCGGTTGTCTCCAAATCGCATTACGTGTCCAGCCCATCTGATTTTCGATGCCTTGGCAAACGAGACAGCGTCCCTGATTCTGGAATACCGACGGAGGTCAGAACTCCGAATTCCTTCTCTCACTTGAGTGAGGCGTGATATTCCAAGCATAGCTCTTTAGATTCCTCTCTGAGAGACCCAAATAGCATTCTCGTCCCTGCTTTCATAGGGCCCAAGTCTCTGAGGCGTATGTTAATGCAGGGAGAATGGTGGAGTCAAAGAGATGTGCCCAGAGCCGGAGGTTCTTTGTCCTTTTAGCTATTTCTTCGATGCCTCTGAAGGCATTCCATGCCACTCTCTTCCTCCTGTGCAGCTCAGATTTTAGGTCATTCATCATGTTGATTTCTCAACCAAGGTACACATAACTGCTGCATTCAGAGATGTTTGTTCCATTGAGAGTGAATGGGGCCTCAGGAACTAGTTCATTCTTCATAAACATAGTTTTCTTTAGATTCAGCTGTAGACCTATCTTTCCACATTCTCGGTCAAAGTCAGCCAGCATTTGTGCCGCTTGGCTAATGTTTGGTGTTATTAGAATGATGTCATCAGCGAAGCGGAGTTGGTGTAGTTGCCGACCATCTATCTTCATTCCCATTCATTCCCATTCTAATTGTTGCATGATGTTCTCGAGGGTGACACTGAAGAGTTTTGGTGAAATGGTATCACCCTGTAGAACGCCTCTTTTCATATTAATGATCACTTCTTTGTAGAATGGTGAGATCCTGGTGGTGAATCCATAATACAGCTCATGAACATCTTGACATATTGGGTTTGAACACCCTGTTTGGCTAGGGCTTTGATGACTGCTTCAGTCTCCACAGAATCAAAGGCTTTCTGTAAATCAATGAACGTGAGGCAGAGCGGCATCTTGTACTCCCTACAAACCTCGATGAGCTTGGTTACTGTGTGGATATGGTCGATTGTGCTGAATCCTTTCCGAATTCAGTACAATTGATATGCCAAATCTAGTAACAGATATGCCAAATCCAGTAACATAACAGATATGTTCGATATGCCAAATCCAGTAACAGAAATGTTTATTTTCCTGACCCCGAAAGAGCCCTTAATATGGCAGCAGTAAGAAAGGCAAACAAGCTGTGCCTGATAAAATTTCATGGCCATCCTAGGCTGCCAAAATGAAGAAAGACTAAAATGACTGTCTGTACTTTCAATGCATGTACTCTGGCATCAGAAGCATATATTGAGGATCTGATGCTACAAGTCCAAAAGATCAAGTACAACATCATTGGTCTGACTGAGATTAGGAGGCGTCAGTTGCATCATGCTGTATTTGACACCAGAGAAGAATTATTCCTTGGAACATGTGACGAAAGAGGCATCGGTGGCTTTGGTGTCCTTGTCAACACAAACATGGCCGTAAACATTGATTCATTTGAATGCCTAACAAACCAGCTAATGCACTAAACAATTATTTCTTTGGTACTCAGGGTGACCATATGGAAATTTGGGAATAAAACTGAGGTCTGCCAAGTGTAAGACAATAGTCCTATAAGCTGTACTATTGTTCTGGCCCTAAAATTTAACTTTCGGGGAGAATTATGTACTTGCTTTTTTTGATGGTCTCTAAATGGTAGTCTATAAATGGTAGTGAGTAAATAACTCATTTCACTTAGCATTAATTACTTTAATTCCATCCAACTTGTGGCAAACTTATAAGATCTTATAGTTTCTTATCACTGAATAAAGATATATTATGTACATTCACCACAATTTTTTAATTAAAAATATTTTGAGCATTATGTTTTATAATGCTGTTAAAAGTAGGGTTTTATTTTTAATATATTTTATTATACCACCATGAGATAAAACATTTACAAAAATGTTGATGTTTGGGTTTCAGTCATATAGTGTTCAGCACCTATCCCTCCACCAGTGCCCATTTCCCACCACCAATGTGTCGATTCCCTCCCCGTCCCCTAGCCTGCCTCTATGGAAGGATCTTTATCTCTTTTCTTTCTTTCTCTTTCTCTCTATCTCTTCCTTCTTTTACATATTGTGTATTGTAACACATACACTTAGAGGTTATCATGTGTATCTTTTTGCCTGTATTTAATACCCAGTTCTGACACCGCAATTTCTTAATTCACTCATGCATTGTTTGGAAGCAGAAGGCTTTCCAGATCTTTGTTAATATAAATAATGCCATCAAGAATATATATGTGCATATATTACAATAAAATAAAACAGAATGATCAATCCCAAAGGTGGAATAAAAATAAATGTAATGATGGAACACAAAATGGTAAAAATTATCAAAACTGAAGATTTTGTCTACAGTACCTAACTTACAATGAGGGTGAGTTGGGAGGGGTCCTTAGGACATTGGCAGGTATAAAAGTAGCTCCCTAGTAGTGGGTGTGGTGTTTGAATGAGGTATGTATCAAAAAATATAATTGACTGTGTTATAAATCCCAGTACTTAGATAAAAACGATTTTTAAAAACAGGAGTTTCTTATTTATTACTCACCTTCTTTATAAAACATAATAAACCAGAGTTTATGACCATAGGAAATGAGAGTGATCAATATAAAGCTGATTTTTTCCTATTTTATTATTTCCTAAATAAGACATTGTTAAGCAAAAAGACATAGCCAACACTGATTTTCCTATTTGTACTGTGAAGACAATTTTTTTTCTTATGATATGAAACTTCATGTACATTAAACATTATGTTGAACAGTGTGGCTTATAAAGTGAATCATACTAAAATTGTAAGATTGTACAATTTATTATGAGGAGATCTAATTTCAATTTTAAGTTCAGCCAATTATTAGAGATTTAATAAAAACAGTATATTCTATTTCTGCAGCTGCTCCTATATATACAAAAAACACTTTATAGATTAATTTAAATAAACAAATGAGAATTGAAATAGTAGCATGTGCTACATATTTTCATATTTATTTGACATTTGCTCACTAGTTACCAAATCAGAAAACAAAGACCAAAATAAAATATATGTCTATATTCTTGAATTCTGTACTCTTATTGAGAAAGGAAGACTTGCAAATATAAACATAATATGCAGATACTGTGACTAATTATATTTATATTTACTGAGGGACTTCTAGGTAAAGAGATATCAATTCTGTTTAGACATTAAAAGATCATAAGGAAGAAAGTTGTTAAGCCAAGTATCGAAAAAAAAGAGTTTTCCACTAGGACAAAGAACACACTAAGGACATGATGCCACAAGTACACTAATAGGCATGGAAGAATATCAGAAGAAATGATGCTTAAAAATATTTGGGACAGATGAATGTATAGAATATATAGTCTGTAAGAGAACGGAAGCTTTTGAGACTTGAAATCTAAAGTAGGGACAGCTTGTTCACAAAATCTCAAAGACTATAAGGGATTCTGACAGACTATGAAGAGAGTATTTATGGCATATTGAAGATTTTTCTGTTCTCTCAATACAAGAATCAAGGAGAATAAATAGCAATCATTTTAATAATTTGGGTACATGCTCATATTAGAAATAAAGGACAGATAAAACTGAGTAGAACTAGATTATGTGTTTAGTATCAAGTATGCTAATTTCAATTGCTGTATTAGATATGTTGAAAGGAGAGTAATTTTGAAATACTTTCTTATATCACCATTCTTTTATCACCATTTATTTTATGCTGCTTATTATCCAAAAAATATTGCTTATAACACAAAAGATTTGTATATAAGTTACTTTGTAATAATTATAACCAAGCAGCATCTCCAAAAAAAGATACAAAAAATATAGTGGTCTTTCCTTAATTATGTTCTATCTTTTCATATTGCACTCTCTTTTCATATTCTTAGATTACACTTTATATATTTCTCTTTTGTGTACCCAGTATTGGAACTGCTATGATTGTGAAACCAGCACATTATTAGTTTGAATGTTTATTTCTCTCTTGGCACATGATAGATACACAAAGTAAATTTAGTGAATATTTGTGACAGTTTAATAAATATTTGTGACAAATATTTGTTCCATGAATGCTGAATAAATTGGACAAGTTTCTGATTGAATTAAGTATATAAAATACACATCTATGAAGGTGGATACCTATTTTCTTAGTATTTGCAAAGTTCATAATTACAAAGGTAATTACAATTTGAAATTGAAATGTTTAAATACCTAAGAATTTTACAGTATTATTTTGTATATTACATGACTACTAGACTATGGATGGCAAGTATATAGTCTATCAGAAGCAAATATATAAGTAAATAGGTAAGCCCAAACTATGTCTAGTCAGAAAGAAATATAAAGATTTTGATATTTTTGTTGACTTCCCTATCCTCATCACCTTCGCTGTCATGCAACAGAGGAACATTGTTTGAAAATGATAGATAAATTAAGACAGCGATACTGATGCTAATGCCATTATTATACATCAAAAGAATTACCTCATCATCAAATCATTTCTGTTCTTTTTTTGACCATCTAAATGAATAAAGCAGGATAATGACATTCTCATTATTTTAGGAACACATTTGCATCTGTAATTAAAGAGTCCCTAAAGGGCACAGACACTATAGAAGCAACTGCCTGAATTAATTAAAATTGTTTGCCTGATTAGATAAAAAATGCAAGTGTATACTGTACATGATAGAAAGTTTTTCTCTTTTGTGCAAAAGCACAATAATAAGCTTTTAATACAAAATCATATAAAATAAATCTTTAGAAGCTAAAGTAAAGAAGTCTTGTTCTTCTATTTAAAAATAGACAAGACATAATAAACATTTTGATGTTTTATATTATTTTGTAAGTTCTTTTATAGTAACTAGTTCAGTATAAATAGGAAAAGATTTATTTAGATATTTAAAACAGATATACTCCAAGGTAGAAAATATATTAAATGTTCAAATTTTGATAGCTAAATTATCTCTATTTATTTTATCTATAATTAAAAAATTAATACTTGTATATTAACATAACAATAATATTCCATTTTATGTAGTACATTTTCCTCAATATCAGGAAGCAATCAAATGCAGTATTTCTCATTTAATCTATGTTTTCAAGTGAGCAAATCAACTTAAATGAGTTATTAATGTAGTATTTAATAGGACCATTAAAATCTGAATCATCTTGAAATGATTGCATTTCTTTTGCAATGTTATCCTAATAAACATTCATCACAAGGACAACAGATGTTTATGAAAGAAATTGTTGTCCTAAAGAATAAAATCTATAATTTATTAAAAGCAAAAGAGCAAGGTAAAAATACATGACACTGTATCGAAAAAAATTCAATATGCTAACAGCCTGACCACTTTGTTCTTCAGTTATTATTAAAAATAGACCAGTCTGACCATTACAACACTGACCCATACTAAGCTCTGATCACTGTATCACTGATCCACTGTCTTCCTGTTCATCATTGATTTGCTCTAATGGGCCCCAGTAACATCTCCATATGTCCTGTCTCATGCAAGTAGAGCCCAAGGGCACCTGCTTGCTCCAGGAACATAAAGAGCTTCAAACCATTCCATCAGGTCATGGGACTGAGGTCTATAATTGTTACTGGTATTTGGCATATCAAATACGACACTGGTAGCTTGCCAAGCTCTGCCGTGCGGGTAGCATACTCATCTCTAAATCCAGCATTTATTGATGAACCACGCAAGCTGGACTGTGATAAGCTTTCTGCTAGCACCCGCCTTCCCTCCCAGGCGCCTGCTGAGAGACTGGGCACAGCGAAAGCCAGTAGCAGTTCTGCCCCATGTCTGTGAGTCTCTGGATCAGCATACCTGGGCCGGATTTTAAAAAGACTGCTGCAGGGAAGATCTCAATGAGCCAGGCTGTGATAGACTGGTCTGTTGAGTGGAGTTCTGATGAGGGTGACCTCCGGATGTGGAAAATGGAGGCCCTCATGGAGTGGAGGGTCGTCTGGCTTGTTGCGAGGCTCTGCTGGGGTGGCAAGTCAGGGCTAGAACTCACCTTCCCTCCCGGGTGCCTCATGAGCATCTGGGCACAGTGAGAGCCAGTAGCAGTTCTGCCCCATGTCTGTGAATCTCTGGATCAGCATACCTGGGCTGGATTTAAAAAAAGACCGCTGCAGGGTGGATCTCGATGAGCCAGGTTGTGATAAGCTGGTCTGCCGGGTGGAGTTCTGATGAGGGGGAAGTCTGGATGTGGAAAATGGAGTCCCTGATACAAAGTAAAATAACACATTAAAAAGCATTACTCATGGAACAGAGAAATAATACAGATTAAGGTACATGCCATGTAGCTAACCTCAGTTTTATCTTCGACATGGCCCTTGTGCACTGCCAGGAATGACCCATAACTACAGAGCCGATTGTAATCTAAGCACAGTGTGTTGCATTCCAAAACCAAAAATATGATTAATAAAAACATTATTTTATAAGAACTGAAAAACATATATATTTCTGTGACCCAATTAATTGTTTAGCTGACAATTATAATCACTTGTCACTTGTTTTCCTATTGTTCATCAATTAGCTCGAGCAGGCACCAGTGATGTCTCCATTCACTGAGAATGAGGTTCATTACTGTTACTGTTTTTCGCATATCGAATACACCATGGATAGTTTGCCAGTTTCTGCCGTGGCTCTGGGTTCATCCCAAAGCGAGCTAGTATATCGCTGACATTGCCTGTAATGCACACAACTGATCTGAGTGCATTCAACCACAACCCATCTGGTTCCTTAGACACACCAAAGAGATCCCGGAGAACAGAGCCATGAGTAAGCCCTGAGCATTGCTAGGTGTAACCCCAAGTCAAAACAAATTTTAAAATAGATGAAAGAGAGAAAGAGGGGAGATCAGAAGTGTTATGCAACAATTAATTCAGAAAGCTGACTTATATTTGGTGTATAATATTGGTTGAGCATTTTCCATTTACCTTATTAGATTTTATATGGATTGGCTTGTAATTTCTATAAAATTGCATGCGCCCAATTTGCCTTTCTAATTATACTGGCCGAATAGGAAGTTCCTTTATATTGGTGGAATTTAAAGCAGTGATGACGTTTTCCGGCAGAAATCTTATTTGAAACCTACTTTTCTAATTATGGTGTTCTTGTATTCATTGCTGATTGGAAAACAATAGTCTATGGGGGAAAATATTCTTTTTCCCCTTAAACTGATATGACTGGGATTTTTAGACTCCCAAAATTCAGGAAATTACTGAGAAATGACTTGTCAAAATAAAAATTTGCACAAGGCATGTTGATTTTTAATGAAGTACACCTGGAACTTATGTAATGCTATCATGATGCAATATTACCTCAATAAAAATAAATAAATTTTACAAATATTCTATGAGTTCAGAGAGATAGTGGAGAAAATAAAACATTTGCTTTGCATGCAGTTAACCCCCTACTAAATTCCCAGCACTACATGCAGACTCCACTCACTGTCAGGATCTAAGTCCACAGAACACAGAACCCTCAGCATAGCTAGGTGTCACCCAATTCCCCTCAAAAGAAGAGAAATTTTTTAGAAGATAATTTAATTTGTACATTGGAATATCATTAATAATGATTTTCCTTCTAACTTATGTTTTTTATTTTATTTTATTTAATTACTGTTGTGACACCATTTTTTTTTTTTTGCTTTTTTGGGTCACGCCCGCAATGCTCAGGGGCCACTCCTGGTTCTGCACTCAGGAATCAATCACTCCTGGCGGTGCTCGGGGGACCACATGGGATGTCAGGAATCGAACCCGGGCCGGCATGGGCTGGCCACGTGCAAGGCAAATGCCCTACCCGCTGGGCATTGCTCCGCCCCAGTGACACCTTTTTAAACCGAGCCTTAGGACCAGAGCGATGGTCCAGCGGGTAGGGTGTTTGCCTTGCAGCGGTCGGCCCGTGCCACCCCGGCTTCCATCCCCAGCATCCCAAATGGTCCCCTGAGCACCGCCAGGAGTAATTCCTGAGTGCAGAGCCAGGAGAAACCCCTGAGCATTGCCGGTGTGACCCAAACAAACAAACAAACAAACAAACAAACAAACAAATAAATAAATAAATAAATAAATAAACAAATAAATGGAGCCTTGCACATAGTTCTATAATCAATTCTTAATATATAAGGTAGGCATATTTGTAAATATGCAACGAACTACAAGAAACATTGTGAGGGTGAAAATTGTCTATGATAAAGGAAACTTTTATAATAAATATGTAGATCGTGCTTTGAAATTCAGATCTTTTTAGATGAGTTCATGCAGAGGAAGAAGAGGAGGAAATATGTAATCCTGAGAGTTATCCAAGGAGTTTTTAATTATATGTTGCTCTTTGTAAGTAATATTGACATGAAATAGTAGTAAATTTCTGGTAAAGAGAACCTCATCTTCTCTAAAATACAATTCCATTCTGTACGAGTTGAATATCATTTTGATATCAGTAGAACTATAACTCAAATACTATATGGTATCAGAAAGTTATGATTAATTCAGAGGGGAGATATTAATGATAATCACAGTTCAGCATAGCATTGTGAGTGTATGCTGGAAGCTGTTGAATACAAGGAAGAATAAGTTGCAATATAACGCATAAAACCATAATGTATACATATTAATGACATGTTTCTAGAGTCAACTATGTATCTAAGTAAGCATTATGCATAATTTTATTTTAATGTCACTAAATAATTATAAAATTGGTGTTATGCGCTTTTTATATATATTAAGATTCTGAAAACTTAAATAACTTTCAAATTATCAATTTATCAGTGCAGTAGAGGAAAAATTAAATCTAAGCCACCTAACTATAAACCCTTGCTCTTGACAAGTACAATAGAGTGTTCTAAGAAGAAAAGAAGAAAACTGAAGGATTCCTAATATTATAAGCTAAATGACTAGAACTATGTCAGTAGAAATCGGAATATTGATCAAAGTGTTCACATTATTTATGAAAAACATAAAATAGTGTCTACATTTTCCTTTGTAATTTTCATTGATGCTTATAATTTTAAGTGCTCAGCATCAAACTTCTATATATGTTTAATTCTCATTTCTCCCATCATGAAAGTTCCAGTTCTTCCAAGCACCAAAATTTTCCATAAACTATCATCATCCAGCATATTTTCAATTTCCCACCTTTCCTTTGGTAACTGTTATACTTTTACTAATCCTAGAGTTAGCTTTGTTGTTTTCAGCAAAAAACAAAAATGAACTGAATGAGCTATTGGATGTTTGTTAAATCCCCTACATAGGCCGCCACCCCATCCCACCCCCAACTCCCTACAAACTTCAATGAGCTTGGTTACCGTGTGGATATGGTCGATTGTGCTGAATCCTTTTCGGAAGCCAGCTTGTTCACATGGCTGTCCTTCATCTAATGTTCTGCCAATCCTGTTCAGGATGACTCAGTGAACAACTTGTGGATGACAGACAACAGGCAGATGGGGCGATAGTTTCCAATGTTGTGGATGTCTCCCCTTCTGCAAGGTGCCCTCCCAGAGAACACTATAACCTAGAGAAATTCACCAAGTTGCTCAAGCCCAGGTCAGAGCTCCACCCAGCAGAAGAGCTGATCACAGCCTGGCTCGTCAGTGACCCACCCTGCAGCAGTCTTTTGCAGCAGTCTTTTTCAAGGCCAGTTCAGGTATGCCAATCCAGAGACACATACACAGGGCAGAGCTGCTACTTGCTCTCCCTGTACCCAGTTGATCATGAGGTGCCCCGGAGGGATGGAGGGTTCTAGTTCTGGCCCACCACCCTAGCAGAGCCTTGCAAGAAGACAGAGGAACCCCAACACCATGAGGACCGGCATTTTCCACACCTGGACTCCCCTCTCCTCAGAGCTCCACCTAGCTGAAGAGCTGATCACAGCCCAGCTTGCGTGGCCTGCGTGGTTCATCAATAAAGCGAGAGTTTTGAGGTTACTACAAGAGTATCCCACCCACACAGCAGAGCCTGGCAAGCTACCTGTGTCTTATTTGACATGCCGAATACCGGTAACAATTATAGACCTCATTCCCATGACTTGACTGAATGGTTTGAAGATCTTTAAGTTCCTAGAGTGTACAGATGCCCTTGGGCTACACTAGCATGTGACAGGATGTATGGAGATGTTACTGGTGCCCGCTTGAGCAAATTGATGATCTATGGGAATACAGTGATAGACAGTGATATTTGCAGATGACATAAAAAATTACTAAAAATAGTGTTTCTGCTATGTGTTTTTCGGTCTCTCGGGTATATTCCCAGGAGTGCTATTGCTCGATCAAATGGGAGCTCAATATCTAGTTTTCGGAGGAATGCCCATATTGTTTTCCAAAAGGGCTGGACCAATCGGCTCCCACCAACAGTGGATCAGAGTCCCTTTTTCCCACATCCATGCCAGCACTCATTAATAGGATATAAATAGATACCAGTGTTTTACTAAATGTGGGGAAATGGTAATGGCAGATTAAAACTCACCATTGAATGTACACAAAGAGACTTAAGTGATAAGCTCTAAATATCTGCAGGGCTAGCTACAATGTAAAATAAGAGGGAGAGAGATGCAGAGACAGAGACAGAGAGAGACAGAGAGAGAAAGAGAGGAAACGGGGGGGGTACCTGCTATTGAGGCAGTTGGGGGTGGGCGGGAGGGGGTGGGGTACATTGGTGGTGGAAATGGGGCACTGGTGGAGGGATGGGTGCTGGAATACCATATTACCAAGAACCAATTATGAACACCTTTGTAATTGTATGTCTCACGGTGGAATAATAATTTTTTTAAAAATTACTAAAAATGGTTCAATAAAATATTCAGACTACATAGTTTGTAGACATACGTTGAATTTTTATAGGGAAAGAGTTGAAGAAAATAGGAATTAAGAAAATAATTTCAGTTAAAATTACATCCAAGAAGATAAAATAATTGTTTACAATCTGAAAAAGGTGGTGAAAGACTAAAATAAATGAAACTATATAACTTTACTAAAATAAATAGAACAATCTTAAAAAGGTGGGGAAAGACTAAAATGAACAAAACTATATGACCCCACTGAAATAAATATAAAATGATACAAAGAAATGACATCCTATATTCATGACTTCAAAGAGTAAATGTTATTAATATGGCAATCATATGTAAAAATATATTTAGCATAACCTTTATTTAAAATAACAATAGAATTTCAAAGGAGAACAAAGAGTTTCATTTGCTTAATTTTTTATTTAATCAGTGAGATACACTGTTACAAAGTAGTTTATGACTGGGATTCAGTCATAGAAACTTCTGTATTCATTACAGCACTATTCACAATAGCCAGAATCTAGAAACAATCTGGGTGCCTGAGGACAGAAGACTGAATAAAGAAACTATGATACATCTACACAATGGAACACTATGCAGCTGTCATAAAAATGAAGTCATAAGGGGCCGAGCAATAGCCTAGGGTGTAGGGCATTTGCCTTGCTCGTGGCTGGCCTGTGCCGGACCGGGTTCGATCCCCGGCATCCCATATGGTCCCCAGAGCACTGCCAGGAGTAATTCCTGAGTACAGAGCCAGGAGTAACCCCTGAGCATCGCTGGGTGTGACCCAAAAAGCAAAAATAAAAAATGAAGTCATGAAATTTGCCTACAAATGGATGGAAATGGAAATTATCACGCTTAGTAAAATTAATAGAAGGAAAATGACAAATGACAGATACAGGATTGCTGCATTCATTTGTGGGATATATATTATGAGATTTATATCCAAGGCTGGGCAAAACAGGACCCAGGAGGACATGTTAAGTGTAGCTATCTACCACAAATGTGTGAGTGGGAAGAGGTTAGTTAAGATAGTAAAGGGATCAGTTTGCTATAATAATAGAAATAGTAATGTGATGCTAGAATTGAGTATTGAAAACAAATAAATATGCATGATAGCCCCTCAGTATATGTGTTGCTAACCACAATGTGCAAAGGAAGAGAGAGAGAGAGAGAGAAGAAAAATGTCTGCCATAGAGGCAGGCAGGGTGTGGGGCAAGGGAGGGAAACTGGAGATATTGGTGGTGGGAAATGTGCACTGGTGAAGAAATTGGTCCTGCAACTCTGTATGGCTAAACGCTATCATGAACAGCTTTGTAAATGTCTATCTAATGATGCTATTGCAATATTATTTAGGAAAAAAGTTTCCAAAATATCCATCTGTTCACCAGTTTATATTTCCCAAAACCAGTGTCCCTTCTTTCCCTCCCATTTCTCCCACCTTCTGCTTCCTCTATGACAGGAGTTTTTCTTCTCCTGCTCTCTCTCTCTTTGTCCTTTTGGTTTTTATGGTTTGAAATAACTATCATTTGTATTACTTGTCTTCCCATTGTTCATCGATTTGTTCGAGCAGGCACCAGTAACGACTCAGTTCGTTGGGAATGAGGTCCATTATTGTTACTGTTTTTGGCATATCGAATACACCATGGGCAGTTTGACAGGTTCTGCTGTGGCTCTGGGTTCATCCAAGGGGGCCCAGTCTTTTTTCTATGTCAGACCATTAACCATCCAGGGCCCACAGGGCAGAGCAGGTGTAGACAAACCTGCCTCCTGTCTGCCACCTGCCGACGCAGCTGGGCACCACAATCACACCTGCTACACCTCAAGGAGCAGGTGGCAAGATATATTGAAAGGTTATCATGTATGTACCTTTAACTACTTTCAACACTCAGCTCTTGTCCAGAGTGATCATGTGATAATTTCTAACTATTATTGTCATACTGTTCCCTTCTGTCCTTTGGCCCACAGACTTGTAGCAAACTTCCAACAAATGACCAGTTCTCTTTGACCCTTGTTTGACCTGGCCTTGGATATTAGTCTCATGCTATTTTCATTTTAATATACCACAAATGAGTGCAATTATTCTATATCTGTCTCCCCTACTTCCAACTCATTTCATTAGGCATAATATGTTCCATGTCCATCCATTTGTAAGCAAATTTCATGACTTCATTTTTATAACTGCTGCATAGTGTTACATTGTATAGACATACCATAGTTTCTTTATTCAATATTTTGTTCTTAGGCACTCGGGTAGAACAAAGAATTTTAAAATTTGAAATTATTGAAAACTTGGCAGCTGGTCTGATAAAAAACTAAATTCTGAACAAAACTCACTTCAAACTTTATTTTATTTTAGGCTTTGGGACACATCCTTTGGTACTGGTGCATACTCTGGGCTCTGAAATCAAGAGACCACTCCTGGTCAATTGTGAGAGCATATGGAGTGCTAGGTGTCAAACCCAGGTTAGCAACATTAAGGCAAATTCCCTACCTGCTATACTCCCTCTTCAGTACTAGACTTCATTTTTAAGTGTAGTTACTAAATTGAGAAAATACATACTGACCAACAAAAAAATAGAGAGCTAGAGAGCTTAAAAAGCTCATATATTTGTGACTAGTATATGAAAATGCTATCATATTATACAATGGAGTAAAACAAATCTTCTTTGACAAATTGTGTCAAAATATGATTACTACAAACTAAAAAGGAAAATAAATTCTACTCAATAATTTTAAAGAAAAATTAACTTAAAATAAATCAATGGTTAATTTGTTTGACTGGAAATCCAAATAATTATAGAAGAAAATAGAAGTGATACATTCTCAATATACTCAATATCAGGAGAAATCAAAGTAAGAATAAAAGTTCTTTGTCTTTTTAGCCATTTCCTCGATGCTTTTGAAGGCATTCCATGCCACACTCTCTCTTCCTTCTGCGCAGCTCAGGTTTTAGGTTATTCATCATGTTGACTTCTCAACCTAGGTACACATAACTGCTGTATTCAGAGATGTTTGTTCCATTGAGAGTGAATGGGGCCTCTAAAACTAGTTCATTTTTCATAAACATAGTTTTGCTGAGATTCAGCTGTAGACCTATCTTTCCACATTCTTGGTCAAAGTCAGTCAGAATTTGTGCTACTTGGCTAATGTTTGGTGTTATTAGAACGATGTCATCAGCGAAGCGGAGGTGGTTTAGTTGCCGACCGTCTATCTTCACTCCCATTTCTTCCCATTCTAATTGTCGCATGATGTTCTCAAGGGTGGTGCTGAAGAGTTTTGGTGAGATGGTATCACCCCTGCCGAACACTCTTTTAACATTGATGATCACTTCTTTGTAGAATGGTGAGATCCTGGTGGTGAATCCGTGATACAGCTCACGAAGGATCTTGATGTATTGGGTTTGAACACCCTGTTGGTCTAGAGCTTCGATGACTGCTTCAGTCTCCACAGAATCAAAGGCTTTCTGTAAATCAATGAATGTGAGACAGAGCAGCATCTTGTACTCCCTACAAACTTTAATGAGCTTGGTTACCATGTGGATATGGTTGATTGTGCTGAATCCTTTTCAGAAGCCAGCTTACTCGCATGATGTCCTTCATGTAATGTTCTGCCAATCCTGTTCAGGATGACTCGAGTGAACAACTTGTAGATGACAGACAATAGGCAGATGGGGTGATAGTTGCCAATGTCATGGGCGTCTCCCTTCTTGAATAGTAGAACTGTCCTGCTGGTTGTCCATTGGGAGGGCATCTTGCATTCAGACAGGTAGTGTGTGAAGAGCCAAGCCAGTGTATTGATGTTTTCTTACCTGCATAAATGTTGTTCCTACTCTTCCATTAAGTAATTATAGTGGTTTTATCATCAATTGCTGATATTCTTTGTTCAGTGATATTGAATCTACTTGTTATGTTTCTAATGTCATATTAATTTTTCTACTGTTATCTTCACACCAAGAATCTCTTTTTTATGGCCTCATTGTATTGAACACCTTGTATTCTTCTATATCTCTTTGGTTATTTTTGCTGTCGGAATTTAGTTCAGATTCTTTAATTTACTATTTACTGTGATGATGGTCTCAATATTTTCCCTATTGCCTCTTTAAATTGTGTTATTTATTTGTTTGTTTGCTTTTTTGCCTTTTGGGTCACACCCAGTAATGCTCTGGGGTTACTCCTGGATCTGCACTCAGGAATTACTCCTGGAGGTGCTTTGGGCACCATATGGGATGCTGGAAATCAAACTCAGGTCTATGGCATACAAGGCATATGCCCTCCCCACTGTGCTATCGCACCAGCCCCTGAATTGTGTTTTTTAAAATCTACTCCTGGAAATATCATTTTCTTTGAATAATTTTATCTTATATATAGGGAAGTTGCCCATAGTAATATCTATCGTATGCATATCACTTGATCACTTGATCACTTGATCACTTGAATCCCGTTATTCATCGATTTGCTCGGCGGGTGCCAGTAACATTTCCATTGGACCCTATCACTTGCCAATGTAGCCCAGTGGCATCTGGTTGATTCAGGAATATGAAGAGCCTCAAACCGTTCCTTCAGGGTCTTAACAAGGAAGTCTGACCATCTTGTAGGTGGGCGGTCACGTGATCTTTTGACATCCCGTGGGATCCAGTCGGTAACTGCTCTAGTCCAGCGGTTGTCTCCAAATCGCATTACATGTCCAGCCCATCTGATTTTCGATGCCTTGGCAAGCGAGACAGCGTCCCTGATTCTGGAATAGTGACAGAGGTCAGAACTCCAGATTCCTTCACTCACTTGAGTGAGGCGTGATATTCCAAGCATAGCTCTTTTGATGCCTCTCTGGGAGACACGAATAGCATTCTCATCCTGCTTTCTTAGGGCCCAGGTCTCTGAGGCATATGTTAATGCAGGGAGAACGGTGGAGTCGAAGAGATGTGCCTGGAGCCGGAGGTTCTTTGTCCTTTTAGCTATTTCTTCGATGCCTTTGAAGGCATTCCATGCCGCTTTCTTCTTCCTGCGCAGCTCAGGTTTTAGGTTGTTCATCATGTTGACTTCTCGACCTCGGTACACATAACTGCTGCATACAGAGATGTTTGTTCCACTGAGAGTGAAAGGGGCCTCAGGAACTAGTTCATTTCTCATGAATTGTATGCATATGTTTTATCTTATTTGATTTTGCCCAATAGTGCTGTGGCATTAGTGTTATAATATTGGTTTCTATAGCCATGGCTCAGAAAGAAAGTATAATAATGACAAAGTGAGTAAGGAAAGAAAAATCCATAATCAACCCTGTGATACCAGATTATTTATTTATAAATAAATTAATATTCATTTATATTTATATTAAAATATATAAAACTGGTACTCAACCAGTCAAGCTGCCTGACTCAGGGCTTTGTTTATTTTGTTTTGTCTTAGAATCACAGCAAAAGTATTTACAACACTGCTGAAAAGGTGTTATTTCATTGCCTTTGTCTTCCTCCTATAGGGTGACTTTATTCAGCAATAAAGGAAGCTGATGTGTACCACGCTGCTTAGGGACTGCTCTACCAATTCATTGTATACCTCTGAATCCATCTATTGCAACTACCAACACCTTCAGATATGTGTGTTAGTACCCCTCCAGCAAAACAGCATAAGTCAAAGTAAACTTCTGTGATATGGAACTGTTTTCTGGTTGGGCTTTAGTTGAGAGCTTTGTTTGTAAGCAAACAACTTTTTTGAGGTCATGCTATTTCCTGAAAGTGTTTCTTTTACAGAATTCTTGGCTGTGTAGCCTAATTTCAATCTAAATGATCTGATCTTTTATCTAAAGATCATGCCTATATAGTGTGCCTGCTGAGAGTTTCAGCTAGCAGAAAAGAAAGAAAAAATTTCACACTCTCTGACTAACTCTACCCAACCCTCATGAGTGACATTTCCATTAAGGTATTAATAAGATTCCTACTAAGAGAATATAGATATATGATTATACAAATTAATCTTAAAATATTTTGGAGACAAAGACTTCTATGCATCTTTGTCCCTTCAGATTCACTTCTGTTTCAGAATTTGAAGTCCAATATAAAATTAAGAATCTCACAATTGAATATTCAATCATATTTTCACTTTAAGAGGACTAACATTGCTTTATAAATTTGATTATTGGCTCTGTGAATAACCAGCCATTTTCTTTTTTGTTTTTGATCCTTTCTGAGTTAACCCTAATGGTGCTCAGGGCTTCCTTTGGACTCTGCTCAGGAGTGAGGTTCTGGGAACTATAAAGATGGCAGGAATTGAATCAGGATCAGCCATGTGAAAGACAATTGTCCTACCATTTTACAACCTTGAAGTTCATAAACTACAATAATTTTATAGCAATTGTATCAATTATTAAAATGGGTTTTTTCTGGGTTTTTTTTTGGGTCACACTCAGCTATGCTCAGGGGTTACTCCTGGCTCTGCACTCAGGAATTACTCCTGGTGGTGCTCAGTGGACCATATGGGATGCCGAGGATAGAACCGGGCCGGCACAGGCTGGCTGAGTGCAAAGCAAATGCCCTACCCTCTGGGCTATCGCTCTGGCCCCTATTAAAATGTTTTAATGTCTTTTTCATTAGTTGGTTTCAAACGTTTTCTATGGCTAAGCATGACTTTTCACACTATAATTCATTAAATTACCTCAAAAATCCTTAATGATTTTCTAAATTCAGAGATATTATATAATTTTCTCATATAAGATTCTCTTATTTCTCTGCTGGTCAAACACAAAACGTGTTCTTGATTTTCATAATGCTGTCACTCTCTCATTAATCTCTTTAAAATTTTTCCTAAGGTTGTCCACACTCACCTGAATCAATATAATCTTACTCCTGAGAGAGGAAAATCTATTATTTTTCTTTTCACAGAATACAGTTTATCTACTTTATATTGTCCTTCTGAGATGTAAGTTTATCAAATTCTAAACTTCCAGAAAATTCCCATGCTGAATTTTAAGAAGTGACTGCATGGGTGCCTCAATTTTTACTATTACCTTTTCCTGGGGTTACTATCAGAATCAACAGCATAATTTTATTTTGTTTTGAAGTCTATACATTTTAAAACCAATTTGTTTTGCCATCTCCTTTGACCTTCTCCATGCAATTGGCTATGAAATTCCTTAATTTTTCAATATGTTTTATCCTTATGAAGGAAAACAGTAATGATAAACACGATCAAATCCCTAATTGACATAATTATTGTTTTCTACTTTGTATTAGCATTGTACTAAGGTCTTTATGTATATAATTATATTATTACATCATCATATTAAAATGACAGCTAAAATAAATAAGAAGATAAAATGTGACATTTATCACACAATTAAAATAGGATTTGTGATTTTTAACTCAGGTATACTATCTCCATCCTTGAAGCTCTCTGCCAACTTGCTTCATCATTTCTACTCTCAGGTCTATTTCAAACTTTTTCTTCTCTTCATCTTCTCTCTGAAATAATAAAGCATTTTAATTGTAGATTCTTTCCTGTTATTCTTTGCCACATATTAGGTACAATAAAAGCAGGTACACCCCCTGTTTACCTCAAATTAAACCTTAAATCTTTAGTGTATCAAAACGTCCTACCTAATATAGTCTCTAAGTAAATCAATTGTTTTCAATAGACACTAAGGAAGTTTTCCTAATTCTCATACTATTTTATGTATTTTAATTCATTAATTTTTTGAATCATTAACTGCGAGATGCACAGTTACAAGTTTGCTCATGAATGGTTTTCAGTCATACAATGTTCCAACACACATCCCTTCACCAAAACACCAATATCCCCTTTTTCCTCCTTCCATCCTCCAAGCAAATCTGTCTCTAATGCAGGTGGTTTTATTTATTCTCCTCTTTTTCTCTCCTTTAGGGAATTATGGTTTGCTATAAAGACACTGAGAGATTATCATGTTTGTTCCTTTACCTACATTCAGCACTCAGCTTTTATCCAGAGTGATCATTTTCAACTATCTTCACCATAGTGGTCCCTTTCCTATTCCAACTGCCTTTTCCCAAGCACTTGAAAGAAGCATCCAACCATGAATCATTCTTTCTGGCCCTTGTTTGTACTGTGCTTGGGTATTAGTTTCATATTATGTTTTTCCACATCCAACAAATTAGAGAAATCATATGTTTCTGCCCATCTACTTCAGACTCATTTCACTCAGCATTATACTCTCCATTTCCATCCATTTATGAGTGATTTCATAACTTCATTTTCTCTAAATGCTGCATAGCATTGCATTGTGTAGATGTACCAACATTTCTTTAACAAGTCATCTATTCTCGGCACTCAGGTTGTTTCCAGTTCTGGCTATTGTGAATAGTGCTACAGCAAACAGAGGTGCAGATGGCACTTCTATTGTGTGTTTTTGAGTCCCCGGTATATATTCCTAGAAATAGTATATTTTATTACTGATAAATGCCCCATATAAAGTGGTGTGAGAGTTATGTTCAAAGTTTACAAAACTATTGTTTAAAGATATACTTAACTCCAGGAATTAAGAAAATTTTATGGCACCATTTTGCTTTGAGTTAAAGAAGATTAAAAAGTACAGTGGTAAGTGTGGCTTGCACATGCAGTCAACTTCAGTGTGATATAAACAAATTGTTCTCTGGGTTCAACTCCCAGAGAAAACTAATCAAAAAGAATTAAATATTATGGAAGATGAAGCATTGATTAGAAGGTGCTGCAATTTCAGCATTCAGCAAAATGTGAAATTGGGAATTACAGAAGTCAAAATTTAAAAAATTGTGTTAGTGCCTAACTATGGATATTTGGAATGCTCCTAGTAAATTTATACTTTATATTTGTAATATTTGAAAATATGGATTCTGATGAGATATATCAAAATGAGAGATATGTAATATAATAAATACAAAAAAATATTCCCAACCTTGAAAAAGTATTGGAATATTTAATTAAAATTGGTAATGGTGACAATTTTGCTAAAGAGTGTATGTAACATCATCTCAAATATGATAAAAAGTAAAGTATATATTTTATCTATAAATTTTGTCTATGTAGTATAAGATTTTAATATGCATGTTAAAATAGTTAAAATAAGTATTGTCCTGTTAGAAAGTTTATATCTAATTCCAACATTTTAAAAATTTTTGATGAGTGATGTTGGGTTGGAATTTGATGTACTGGATTATATTGTTTTCTGTAGCTAATCTGTAACTTATAAAGTATAGATAATACTTTTCTAGGAGCTTTTATGTAGAGTTGTTTAGGGTGTTTCTAGAAGTGTATTATCATGTCACATCAAAATGGTTTAAAAACTTCAATAACAGATCTGAGTCCATAAGGTTGATGGAAGAAAAGGTAGAAAAAAACCCTCCATGACATTGAAGCTAAAGACATCTTGAAGATGAAACACCACTAGCCAAGCAAGTGGAAGTAAAGATAAACAAATGGTACTACATTAAACTAAGAAGCTTTTGCACCTCAAAAGAAATGGTGACCAAGATCCAAAGACAGCCCATGGGATGGGAAAATCATTTACCCTATACCAATCTGATAAAGGGTATATACAAATTATATAAGGCAGTGGTAGAACTTCAAGAGAAAAAGAATCACAACAGCATCAAAAAATGAACAGAAACTACCTCCAAGAAGAAAATTAAATGGCAAAAAGGAACATGAAAAATGCTCTTTATCACTAATCATCAGAGAGATGCAAATCAAAACAATGAGATATCATCTCACACCACAGAGACTGACCCACATCCAAATTACAAGAATAACCAGTGCTGGCATAGATGCAGGGAGGAAGGGACTCTCATTCATTCACGATCACGATCACGATCACGATCCTCCCGTTAATCATCTATTTGCTAGAGCGGGCACCAGTAATATCTCCATATGTCCTGTCTCATGCCAGTAGAGCCAAGGGCATCGGCTTGCTACAGGAACATAAAGAGCCTCAAACCATTATATTAGGTCATGGGAATGACCTAATATAATTGTTACTGGCATTTGGCATATCAAATACGACACGAGCAGCTTGCTAGGCTTGCCGTGCGGGAGGCATATTCTTTAAACACCTCCAAATAAAACATTTATTGATGAACCGCGCGGCCGCAGCGGCAGGCGGGCTGTGATGGGCTGGTCGGCTGGGTGGAGTTCTGAAGAGAGGGAAGTCGGATGTGGAAAATGGCGGCGCCCATGGAGTGGGTGGGGGTCGTCTGGCTTGTTGTGAGGTTCTCATTCATTGCTGGTGGGAATGCTAACTGGTCCAGCCTTTTTGCAAAACAATATGGATATTCTTCCAAAAGTTAAAAGTTGAGCTCCCATTTGACCCAGCAATATCACCCTTGGGAATAAACCAGAGGATAAACACACAGCAGAAAAGTCATCTGCATTTCCATGTTCAATGCCGCTCTGTTCACAACAGTCAGAATCTGTGAACAACCTGAGTGCCTGAGAACAAACGACTGGATAAAGAAAGTATGATTCTTCTACACAATGGAATACTATTCAGCTGTTAGGAAAAATGAAGTCATAAACCCCCAGTCCTGGGTAACGTAATGTCACTTTCTTTACATTTTATAGGACTCTCTCTCTCTTTCTCCTTTGATTTATGTTGGTAAACATAAAACTGCTAAAAAATATATTCCAAGTCACAGATAAAAAATCTCAATTGATGTCTTAACCATCTCTTTTGAAACAGTAATACCTAAGTAACTGGGCTTTCTGAATTTCCATGAAATCTGAGGAAAATTTGTGTTCCATATTTAGGTCTTAAAATCTGTTCTCAAGATGAAAAAAAAATTAAAAAATAAAGTATAGATACATAAATTAAATCCTTCATTCACTCACAGATTAAACAGTTGATGCAAGTAATGTAATTACAATAATTCTGTTTTTTTATCAAACAGTTTTAATAATTTTAGCACATATATTTTCATATATACTGGCTAATATTACTTAGCGATTATTAATAAAGCAAACGAAAGCATAGCGTACCATAGAGAGGTTTTATGGGAAGTTAAATAATAAAGGTTCTATTAATCTATAAAGCTTCCTCACAATTGTTTTATGCTATTAAAATATTTATACTCATTTCATGATTAGCTGATATATTAATTCATTAATTTATACTTCTAATAAGAGAATATATTTAATCCCATGGTAGAATAAAGATACTATAGAAAGTATTAATTTTGACCTGTTTTAGGTTTGAATTAAAAAATAGCTAATGTATGATTTTTCAATATTAATGCTATTGCTATTTTATTAACTGCCAATATACTTTTCTAATCATAATTTTCTGAGAATCAGTCTCAATGACCTTTATCAGCTTGGTACACTCTTTCCTCCATTTCTGTCTCTAATAGTTTCAGCCAGGTGGGAAGCAAAATGAAATGTTTTCCTAAATCCTGACCACTTTCCCCAGGGAACTGAATGAAAAAATTTAAACTGGTGGAGCCATAGGACAATCTATAGGATAATTTCTTGCATGCAGTCAACTGAGTTTATCCCCACCACCCTGTTTGATTCCCTGAGTTTATCAGGAATGACCCTGAGAACAGAGTTGAGAGTAATCCCTGAGCATGCCTAGATGTGGCCCCAAAACAATCAAGGACTAAATTTGAGCTCTTTCTGTTATCTCATCCTATAAGAGAAGGTGCCAAAACAAAGCACTATGATATTGTTGCACTGTCCCAAAATTGACTAATTAGCCTTCTTGACTATATTCACAGTCTATAAGGCTCACACAAAGTCCAGGACCACATATGGTCCCCTGAGAACTGCACCACAAAACAGATCTCTGAGCACAGAGTTAAAATTTAGCCATAAGCATAGTCAGATATAACTTCCTAAACAAACAAGTGCACTGATCTAGTAAGATAGCAGTAATGAGTTTAAATGCAATTTATAGTCTTTTTTGATGTTCTAATTGTAGTAACTATAAGTCATAGTAACTATAAGTCATTGTTACTACAGTTACTATTGTATTAACACAATAAGGTCTATGTAATATATTTATATAATTTACTAAAATCACCACCCCAGCAGAGCGTCACCACGAACCACATGAACCCCAATCCATGAAGGCCTCCATTTTTACATCCGGACTTCCCTCTCATCAGAACTCCACCCAGCAGACCAGCCTATCACAGCCCGCTCGCCCAGCGTTAGCGACCGCGATTCATCAATAAATGTTGGATTTACAGGTGACTACAAGAGTATGCCACCTGCATGGCAGAGCCTGGCAAGCTACCCGTGTCATATTTGATATGCCAAATACCAGTAACAATTATAGACCTCATTCCCATGACCTGATGGAATGGTTTGAGGCTCTTTATGTTTCTGGAGCAAGAAGGTGCCCTTGGGCTCTACTAGCATGAGACAGGTCATATGGAGATATTACTGGTGCCCGCTCGAGCAAATCGATGATGAACAGGAAGACAGTGATACTGTGATACAGTTATCAAAATCACTGCAAAATAACTTTAATAATAAATATCATACTTATGTTTTCTTGGCATCTGTTCTGTTAAATAGTATTGATGACAATTATTTAGTACTAATAGTATTCCTACTACTTCAATGGTATGCTAAGAATGTAACCTATTTTCATTTTTGCTAATCCTTAGTAAAGAGAATATGTTAAGCTATAAATAGGATGGATCTTCACCAGTTAAATGATGCCTAAGAAAACTGGGTGCTTAACTATTACTAGCATTTATGAGGCATTTTTATATGTAATATATTGAAACCTATTTTATTATTATATGAATTATTCAGGAAAAATAAGCAATAAAAACAACTGAATTAATTGTGGTATTTTAGGAAAAATTTTAAAAGAAATTTAATTAGACCAAATGGTAAATATAAAATTTTAGTTATTGCAAGACTTTTAAAAATCATTTTAATAGTACATAAAAGTATTTTTTATTTTCTATTGTGGTAACACTATTTTTTATTGAATTTATACATATTAAAATTATTTATTGAAATTTATTTTCATTAATACTACATTTATTGAGGTTTATTTATAATTGAGGTTACATTGACTTAAAAGAGTATAAATATTCATACACTTAAAAAATTTGTTACAGGGACTGGAGAGATAGCACAGCAGGTAGGGCATTTGCCTTGCACGCGGTCGACCCAGCTTCAATCCCCAGCATCCCATATGGTCCCCCGAGCACCTCCAGGAGTAATTCCTGAGTGAAGAGCCAGGTGCAACCCTTGAGCATCACCAGGTGTGACCCAAAAAGCCAAAAAAAACAAATAGTTACAACCCATTCCCAACCCAATATGCAGAGAGAAATAAAAATTTTAGCAATTATCAACTTTATTAAGTTTTAAAGTTAAATGCCAGCTGTAGATCATACATGGATAAGATAAAAATATAGTAAGCAAGTGTGATCACTAATAGATAGCAATCGATCAAGTGACAGATAATCAAATGTCACAGATTTGGTAGGTCAAAGTACAGAAATAAATCCAATTTTCCAGCTCTGGAAATTAGAAGTGTGGGATCAAATATCAACAAGGATGGTTACTTCGGAAGTCTGAAATATTTTATTTCTTGTGCTGAATCACTGTGAGATACAGAGTTACAAAGCTGTTCATTGTTGTGTTTAACTTATACTATGTTCCAACACCTATTCTTCCATCAGTTTACATTTCCTACCAGTAATGTCTCTAGTTTTCCTTCAGCCTGTCTTGTTCTCTTCTCTCTCTCTCTCTCTCTCTCTCTCTCTCTCTCTCTCTCTCTCTCTCTCTCTCTCTCTCTCTCTCTCTCTTTCTTGCCCTTCTTTTGTACATGGATACTGAGAAGATACTAAGATGTTATCATATTTGTTCCTTTACTACTCTTATCATGCAGTTCTTATGCAGAATGATCATTTCCAAATTATCTTTATCATAATGGTAACTTATCGATTCCAGCTGCCTTCTCCCCAGCACTTGAAGCAAGTATCCAACCTTGGACCAATCCTCCTGGCCCTTGCTTCTACTGCCCTTGGGAATTAGTCTTATACTATGTATTTTTATATCCCACAAGTAGGTCCAATCGTTCTCTATATGTCCCTCTCCTTCAGGTTCATTTCACTTAGCATGTTACTACCCATGTCCATTCATTTATAAGTTAATGTCATGATTTTAATTTTCATAACAGCTGCATGGTATTCGATTGTGTAGATGTTCCATAGTATCTTTCATCAGTCAACTGCTTTCAGGCACTTAGACTGTTTCCAGATCTTGGCTATTGTGAAAATTGCTGCAATGAAGTGCAGATGATATCTGCTGTGTTATTGGACTCCCAGGGTATAATCCCAGAAGTCATGTTGCTGGGTTGTATGGAAACTCAATTTCTAGCATTTTGAGGAAAGTTATAAATGACAGTGAGGATCATTTCTTAATGATCAGGCAGAACTCACAATGCTAAATTATATACACACACAATGAGGGACAAGAAAAATACTTAAAACAACTGCTAATAGTATTGAAGAAAAACACTGACAGCAGCACAAGAGTAGTTGCAGATTTCAACACTGCTTTGTTACCTCTCAATAGATCAACCAGAATAAAATTCAACAGGAAATACGTCATTTGAGAGAAGAAAGGAAAGGGTCATAAATTGGTATTTTTGTGTTGTTCATATGGATACCTAGAAGCAAAATTGTAAGATCATTTGTAGATCAATATTTTTATATTTTTTTAAGAAATCTCCCTAGGGATTGTCATAGAAGCTGGGTCAATTTACATTTATATCAGCAATATGTGAGTGTTCTGTTTTCTCCACATTCTGCTAACACTCACAGTTTGGGATGTTTTTAAACACAAACCACACTTAGAGGTATGAGATTATATCTCATGGTTATTTTGACTCACATTTTGTGTTAATAATTGCTATCAATTGTTTTTCATGTTCACATCAACCATCTATAAGTTATCTTTGGTTATGATTTCAGAAATTCTCTCATGAGAATTGGTTGTGATTTCAGCAATTCTCTCTCAATGAGCCATGCTTTGTGGTTCAATTTTTTGAGTGATATATACATATAAATGCCACTCTTATAGTTATAATGTTATTTCATGGTTATTTTTATTTACTTATATGTGTCATTTGATTTATTCTGAATTTTAAGAGCTGATATTTCCATATCATATAATTCTATCTTTTAATCTCTCCAGACTATTGTTCATAGTGACTATATTATACTCTTAGTTTCCAAAATAAACATTATCTAACTTAGTAAAATAAAAAATAATAACTTAACTAAATGGAACTATTTTGGGTCAGAGAGATATTAAGAAGTTAAGACACTTGTTCTGCATGAGGCTTATCCTACCTTGAGCCCTACAGAATGGTTGATGGTCTGACATAAAACAAACTGGGTCCCCTGGTATGAACCCAGAGCCACAGCAGAGCCTGGCAAGCTACCTGTGGTGTATTCTATATGCCAAAACCAGTAACAATAATGGCTCCCGTTCATTGAATGGAGACATTACTGGTGCCCACTCAAGCAAATCTATGAATATTGGGAAAACAAGTGATACAAGTATTTTACTTCTATTCTAGTTTTAATCTGGTAGTGCTCTAGTCTTGTTTCTAGCTCTGCATTCAGGTATCAGTCATGACTAGTTTCTTAGGATCATACAGCATGTGGGGGATTGAACCAGGCATGTGCTCTGCCTACTGGATTGTCTTTCCAGGCCCAATACACTTTTTGCTTTAATTTTTTTTTTTACTGTATGGTTGTGGTTTGGCCTTCTGTATGGTGTTATACATATATAAAAAGAGTGGCATCTGTGATGATTGACTTCATCTTTTGATTCGTTCATTGGAAGGCTGATTTAATCCAGAAACATTTTCAAGGTGTGTTCGTGTCAAAGCTTCTGGAAGAGTTTAGCAATTATATTGCTAACCCTAATTATGTTCACATTGATTATGCACCTGGTACTATGAATTTTATGAAGCATTATCAATCTATTGATAATCTGAAAGTAAAGTAGATAAAAAGTAAAACCAGCATTTTTCATTCCACTGGAGACTCAGACTTGTTAGACCATATGTAATACTTTGTTTTATTTTCTATTCTTCAATGCAGAAGCCTCTCACCAATGGTATTAGAGTAGTTGTTCCTTGCTTGTTTGATTAATTAGAAAAATTTTATAAGTTCAACAAACCAGTTTTATAGCAAATGGAAGGGAAGACTATCAAGATTTCTGTGGACAATGCCATGATAACTCATGATAAAACTGAGACATTTCTGAGTTATAATTAATTCATTTATACTCGTAACTCATGTATATTAATCAGTTACTGCTGACCTTTCAAGACTTTAATCAAGGGCGGCAGGGGGCATGAGGCTGTTGGGAGGCATGGCGGGTTCTAGCCCTGGCCCACCACCCCGGCAGAGCCTCACAACAAGCCAGACCACCCCCCCTCACTCCACTGGCGCTACCATTTTCCACATTTGGACTTCCCTCTCGTCAGAACTCCACCCAGCAGACCAGCCCATCACAGCCCGGATCATCGACACCCACCCTGCAGCAGCTTTTTTCCTCAATCCGGCCCAGGTATGCTGGTCCAGAGTCTCTCAGACATGGGGGCAGAGCTGTTCCTTGCTCTCCCTGTGCACAGCCGTTCATGAGGCAGTTGGGAGGCATGGTGGGTTCTAGCCCTGGCCCACCACCTCGGCAGAGCCTCACAACAAGCCAGACCACCCCCTCACTCTACAGGCTCTGCCATTTTCCACATTTGGACTTCCCTCTTGTCAGAACTCCACCCAGCAGACCAGCCCATCACAGCCCGGCTCACGTGGCTCATCAATAAATGCTTTATTTGGAGGTGTTTAAAAGAGTTTGCCTCCCGCTCGGCAAGCCTGGCAAGCTTCTCGTATTGTATTTTATATGCCAAATTCCAGTAACAATTATATTAGGTCATTCCCATGACCTAATATAATGGCTTTGCTCTTTATGTTCCGATGCCCCTGGCTCTACTGGCATGAGACAGGACATATGGAGATATTACTGGTGCCAGCTCTAGCAAATAGATGATCAACGGGAAGATCGTGATCGTGATCGTGATTCTGAAGAATCTTATAGATTAGGGATCCAGAAATGGCATTTGCCATAGCAAACTCTGTATTGGGGTGTGCTAATGTCCTGAAATGATAAAACTACATATAACATGATCACTTCACTTGTATCACTTGTCTTCCTTTTGTTCATTGATTTATTCGAGCGGGCACCAGTAACATTTCCATATGCCCTTTCACATGCTAGTGTAGCCCAAAGGCTCACTCCATGAACAGGAAGAGCCTAAACCATTCCTTCAGGTCATGGGAATGAGGTCTATAATTGCTACTGGTTTTTGGCATATCAAATATGACATGTTTAGCTTGCCAGGCTGTCACCACTAATCTCATGCAATATTGATGAACCGTGCAGCCGCATAACAACTTTTCTGCTGGGTGGAGCTCTGATGAGCTGTGGAGTCCAGAGTTTGGAAATGGCAGCCTCATGGTGTGAGGGTTCCTCTGGCTGTCTCTGCTGGGATGGCAGGCCAGAGATAGAATCCACCTTCCCTCCTGGGCACCTCATGATGAGCTGGGCACAGGGAGACAAAAGAACAATGTCTACCCCGTGTCTCTGAGTCTCTTGATCAGGCATACCTGGGTTTGAAATAGACAGTTGTATTTTTCTCCCTATGCCCAGCTGATCATGAGGTGCCCGGGAGGGAACGTGGGTTCTAGCCCTGGCCTGCCATTCCAGCAGAGCCTTGCAAGAAGCCAGAGGAACCCCCATAGCATGAGGGCCACTATTTTCAACATCCAGATTCCACAGCTCCTTAGAGCTCCACCCAGCAGAAAAACTGATCACAGCCATGCTTGTCATTGTCCCACCCTACCGTTGTCTATTTCAAACCCAGGTATGCCTGGTCCAGAGACTCAGAGACACGGGGTAGAGCTGTTATCGGCTCTCCCTGTGCCCAGCTGATCATGAGGCGCCGAGAAGGGAAAGCAGGTTCTAGTCCTGGTCTGCCAGCCCAGTAGAGCCTCACAAGAAGTCAGAGGAACCCCCACACCATGAGGACCACCATTTTCAACCTCCGGACTCCACAGCTCGTCAGAGCTCCACCCAGCAAAAGAGCTGATCACAACCCTGCTTGTCAGAGTCCCACCCTACAGACGTGTTAACATGAAAGTTGTACTTATAGTCACCACCTAGTTAAGTTTACAATAATCCAGGATTCTTGAAGATGCATCTATATTCTGCAAAGACAAAACAGGTACGGTTAATTGGAATAAGGTAAAAATAATCCCTCTATATCCCTCAAAATTGTGACAGCTACACTAATTTTTTGCAATCGCTGCAAGAATATAGATCTGGATATACTATTTTCCTATGTAGAAGCAGTTCTAGTGACTTAAGTTTAACCTTTCATCATAGCTTTAAGTACACTATGGTACTTCATCATTCAAAAGACCAATGAGAATTTTCCCCCCTGAGCTGCTCTTATGTACAAATATCTATCACTATCACTATCTTCCCGTTAATCATCTGTTTGCTAGAGCGGGCACCAGTAATATCTCCATATGTCCTGTCTCATGCTAGTAGAACCCAAAGGCATCCGCCCGCTCCAGGAACATAAAGAGCCTAAAACAATTATATTAGGTCACGGGAATGACCTAATATAAATGTTACTGGTATTTGGCATATCAAATACTACACGAGCAGCTTGCCAGGCTTGCCATGTGGATGGCATACTGTTGTAGTCACCTCTAAATAAAGCATTTATTGATAAACCATGAGCCGGACTGTGATAGTCTGGTCTGCTGGGGGAATTGTGACGAGAGGGAAGTCCAGATGTGGAAAATGGCAGGCCCCATGGAGTGGGGGAGGGTAGTCTGGCTTGTTGTGAGGCTCAGCTGGGGTGGCAGGCCAGGGTTAGAACCCGCCATGCCTCCCGGGCACCTCACGAGCAGCTGGGCACAGGGAGAGCAAGTAGCAGCTCTGCCCCCATGTCTGAGAGTCTCTGGTTCAGCATACTTGGGCTGGATTGAAAAAAAAACTGCTGCAGGGTGGCTATCACAGCCCGGATTATGTGGTATCACAGCCCGGATCATCGACAGCCACCCTGCAGCGAGTACAAATATATGTTAAATAATTTTCCTGTGCTCAAAAATATGTGCATATATGTATATTACAGAGAGAGGCAGTGAAATAACTATAAACTGTATGTTAGAGGTCACAAATTCTTTATCTGGATCTACTCTCCTAGCCAATTTTCCAAGGAATATAAAAAAATCTGTTAGTTCAAGTATGTTTCAGAATGAGAAAAAACTCTATATTAGGACCTGCTAACATATAAACTTCTCTGTGATTTATTATGATCCATGCTAGCATGAAGTATGATTGCCCTATAGAAATAGCATTTCAAGGTTTTGACAGGCAATTGAAGTTAAATTACAGGGAAGAACCTCAGGATTTGGGTATAAATCCTTCTCACAGATAGTTACTTCCATAGATAACTACTATCATTCTCAGAATTTTTACTAAGCTTATGAGACACTAAATTACTGGACTGGAGCAATAATATAGGGGTAGGGTAGTTGCATTTCATGTGGCTGTACTAGATTTGATCCCTGGCACCACCAAGTCCTGCCAGGTCTAATCCCTGAAGGCAAAGCTAAGAGTAAGCCCTGAGAATTGCTAGATATGGCCCCCAAAACCTAAAACTTATATATAATAATAAAAAATTCAATTTCTAAACACGGGATTTGATTCACCATGAAAATCTGAGCTTTTCCTCCTAAATTCTAATCCATTCTATCAAGCCATAAAATTTGGAATATTTGGATATGAACCATGTGAATATGTATCACTCTATCTCACTCTTTCATAATAAGCGAAATATGAATATGATCTTTCCTATATGAATAATTTACAAAAGGTGGTGTCTATGGAGAATTTTTTATCAAGTTTATGACACATTGAACATTCATGACACATTGCAAAGAATTTTTTTTATTATCAAGTTCATGGCAATTTTATTGCCACCACCCCTGTTATTGTCTAGCGTGCTAAAGAATAAAATGGCCATGTTAACAGGAAATAAGACTATTTATTTGTTCATATTTATGGCAACATGAATATCAGATGATCAAAGCTAACCTAACATGACATTGCTGAGTCCCCAATCTCCCAGTTAACTAGATCAACTCTTACACTCAGTGTGGAAATCGTGGTGGGGGAGGGGGATAAGCAACAAGCCAACTAATGAAATTTTGATTATAGTAAAATAATTTCATCATGGAGGGACAATATTTTGCTCATACTGAAGTAGACACTCCACATATTAATTTACCTTTCCATATAATGCTTCAGCTTTCAGTACCATTCATGGTCTTACTGAATGTAATCCAATTTTCATGATATTTCACACAATGTTGTTTAATTTTTTTTAAAAGATCTATATTATAGCAAAAGGTAATAAGGTCACTTTCCACTGTTCCCCAACACTCTGAAGAAATTGCTTTATATTATGATGGAATGGACTTTTGAAGACTTACAAATAATGCCAGGAAGGATGCAATGCCTGTAGGAAAGAAGTGTGGTTCTACAGAAGATAGAATTTTCTCTGAATCAGGATACAATATATGGAGATATTTTCTGAAATTCAGGAATCATTGATCCAGGAATCAAAGGGTGTAAGTGAAAGTAGAATGATTCATTTTTACTTCTAATAGCCCATTAGCAAAATATTTTCTTTCTGTACTCATTTCTTCTGTGTGTCTACAGTTCTTGGTTTTAAGGGCAAAATGTTTCAACCAAAACACCAGTACATATAAATGTAAGATTACTACTTGAGAAATCCTTACCTCTTTATACTGCTGAGCCAACAGGCAAATAGACTAATTCTTTTGCTATTTAGAGCACTTGGGAAATTAATGCTGAGTTTCATGAAGAACTTGTTACTTCAAAATGAAAATAAGTGAGAAAATATCTTGAATACAGACTATATCTAAGGTAAATGGAAAATGATAACCAAGTCTAGAAAGAACACAGCACTGAGATCCTTTAGAAATAAATCCTTTGAACAATAACCAGATTTCAAAAAACAAAATTTTCTGAGGTTTTTTGATAAATTCAAATATTTGCAAACATGAGTAAGGGATGAAAGTATTTATATATCCCAGACATTATCTTGCGATAAGTTAGAAAAAAAGAACTGTATATTTTTATTTATTTTTAAACCAGACAGAGCTCAATGGGTTGCAGTATCTGGCTGCTTGGGTTTGATCCCTGGCACAGCGGGAATCTCCAGTACTGCTAGGATTAAGCATCAACACTGAACAGATCCATAGTTACACAGTTACTAAACAATATGGATTGGCATGCATGGGCTCCATTGCACACACCCACACACTGAAATTTACTTACGAGTTTATCATGAGTATACTTGTATACTCATATCTGTCTGCTTTTTATAATTGTGCATGTCTGCTTTTTATAATTTCTTTATGACAAAAATGTGTTTTTACTGTATTTCATATCAGATAAGAATTCTTAATTTTATATAAAAGCTCAAGTTTTAAGCATTATATAATTTGTTATAAGAAATTAAGAAGATTGAGCATTACTCAAGGAATTTATTTCTAATGACTATGCAATGGTTGTTACCGGTATTTGGCATATCAAACACGACACGGGTAGCTTGCCAGGCTCTGCCGTGAGGGTGGCATACTCTTGTAGTTACCTCTGATCTCAAGCATTTATTGATGAACTGTGAGGCCACAAGCTGCGCGCCAAGCCGGACTGTGATAGGCTCTTCTGCTGGGTGGAGTTCTGACAAGAGGGGAGATGTGGAAAATAGAGGACCTCATAGAGTGGGGGGTTGTCTGGCTTCTTGCGAGGCTCTGCTGTGGTGGCGGGCCAGGGCTAGAACCCACCATCCCCCGGGCACCTCGTGAGCAGCTGGGCACAGGGAGAGCCAGTCGCAGCTCTGCCCCATGTCTGTGAGTCTCATTATAGAGCTCATTCCCATGATCTGATGGAATGGTTTGGGGTCTTTATGTTCCTGGAGCAAGCAGATGCCCTTGGGATCTACTAAAATGAGACAAGACATATGGAGATGATGAATGGGAAGACAGTCATACAGTAATATAGCGATGCAGTGGTTGTACCAAATTCAGCATAAAAATAACTATTGACTTAATATTTAAGAATATTTGCATGCATTTCAGATTGGCCAGGATTAAATTTGTGGTTAATTTTATGAATAAGCTTAACTAATGTTTGGGAAATCCATATGCCTCATTAAAGAATATTTTTGGTGTGTTTATGATACTGTTTTAGAAATATTAGAAGTTCATTGAGTAAACTGAATATAAAAAGATAATGTTACTAAATATCACCCAATTCTCTAAGACCTAGAATGTAACAAAAATCAAAATAAAGCTAAATTCCATTTGTTTTAGAGCATTCAACTCCTGTCTTTTGTTTTTCTTCTGGTTATTCTGCACATTATTAAAATTAATATACTCATTGAAATAAATATACATTATTGAAATTACTATTATTTTATTGATGACTGTTCCCTAAGTTTTTTTTATATTCACACAGTGTATATAGGTACACTTATTTGAGATGCATAATTTATTTATATGATTGTTCTTTATGGTAATTTTATTTTATATTGTCTTTTATTTTTACTTATATAGTCACATTCAAGTTTGCCAGAATAAGTTTTCAACATTTATATATATATATATATATATAAATATAGATATATATATACACACATATATATAACATGAATTTCAGTACTTGAAATGAGAGTTACATGTCATAGCTCATGCCCGATTTAAGAAAACTGCATATAGATTTGACATATAAATATCAGTTATAATTTATTAAAATTTAAGTTAATATCAATGCTATCATAATTAACCCCTGAAAATGCTAATGTTATTGAGATAAAAATTGTATTTCAAATTGTCTTTTTGTAGGGGTACACATTGCTTTAGTAGAAAATGTAACTCCAACGGAGTTTTATAAAGAATCTGGTTAGAACATAATTAAGAAAATGAACCAAGAGTATAACATAATATTAATAATTATGGAAATGGGATTGATGAAAATGCATCCTAAGCAAGTTAGTATGCTGCATAATAGGAATTCCAACAAGAATATGATGATGGAATACAAAATAGGTAAGGGAAATTTTAACAATCACTCTTATACCTGTTGGTTGAACACAGAAATATATTTCACAGTTGAGAATTTTCTTACATATCTTTATAAACTTATGGATATGAGCATAGACAGATCTGTTGGGTGAACTGAGGCTTCTATACACATGATTTTGGGTTAGGAGGAAGTATTTGTAACTACTGTTCTTATTCGTCTTCTGTGGAATCTTCTCAATGTGGACTCGTAAGAAAGGGTTGGCTAAAAAGGATACTGCTTTGGAGAACAAAAGTCAAAATACAATGAGAAGATACACTTTAGTATGTTGATTTAATACAAAATGCAGAGATAACTAAATACTAACTTAACATATTTTTTTGAAATAAGCTATACTGAATATACCAGTTTTGTCAGTGTTAAATTTTGTCAAATCTCTCATTGTATGTTGTTTACCCAGTGATTATGTTTTGCCCTTATCCATGACTCATGTACAGGAAAGAGGAGAAGCCAAAGAGACCTTGATTTACCATTGAAACATAAATTTCCTATCTGATATACTCTTTTATAAAATTATAGAGACAGAGTTGATGACATATAGGAGGACATCTGAAAGCCTTTTCTGAAAGAAAACCTGAGGATCAATGATTTCCACAACAAAATTTCTTTCTATATTTCATATCATTTAGTTTTTTTTCTTTTCATCTTGTTTTTCATAATCTATTGAGTTATTGGGCATAACAAATAAAATTAAAATTTGCATTAACTGACTTTGATAATCATATTTCCCTATACTGAAATATTTCCTGGTTGGAAATGAATATTCTCAATGACAATGACTTTCATTTAAATTTAATAGGGGATAAAAAGTCATTACAAGTGGAAATGTTCTACCTGTCTAAGGATTCAGAGTTCACTTCTGTGATTTATATCCTTATCAAAAATATTTTGAGGCAGGAGTGATAGCATAGGGGGTAGGGAATTTTTCCTTGCATGCGGCCAACCCAGGTTTAATCCACCACATCCCAAATGGTCCTCGAGCACCACCAGGAGTAATTCCTGAGCAAATAATCAGGAGTAACCCCTGAGCATCACTGGTTGGGATCCATAAAACAAACAAAAAAGTTTTCTTCCTCAAGAGTTTCTGTAAGAAGTACTAAAAGATAAGACTTTTTTTTATTATACCACCGTGAAACATACAATTACAAAGGTGTTCATAATTGGTTCTTGGTAATACAGTATTCCAGCACCCATCCCTCCACCAGTGCCCCATTTCCACCACCAATGTACCCTCCCCCTCCCGTCCCCCACCCGCCTTAATAGCAGGTACCCCAGTTTCCTCTCTTTCTCTCTCTCTATCTCTCTCTCTCTGTCTCTGCATCTCTTTCCCTCTTATTTTACACAATGTGGCTAGCCCTGCAGATATTTAGAGTTTATCACTTAAGTCTCTTTGTGTATATTCAGTGGTGAGTTTTAATCTGCCATTACCATTTCCCATATATATTAAAACACTGGTATCTATATCCTATTAATGAATGCAGTCATTCTATATCTGTCCTTTTCCTTCTGACTAATTTCACTCAGCATGATAGACTCCATGTCCATTTTAATTTTATAAGCTAATATAGTAAAATTTTTTGAATTATAAAAAGATACTGGGTTTTCATTACTTTGATATTTTTAGACAAATAAATTAGTAAATTGTCAGAGAAGTAGGAAAAACGAAGTCAGAGATTTAAATGTGACTGTCTAAAACCCTTGCCTCTGGGCATTTGTGCCCTCTCCAAGAGGTGTAACTCTTCCACTACTGAAATGCGCCTGGATCTGAGTTTTGTTACCAGTTGGATTCTATTAAATGGCTTTTCCCTGCTAGCTCCACTCATGGCTACAGGGAAAGCTTTCCACTCTTGTTCCCTTTGCACTGTTGAGGTCCCAATCACAATCTCATCACAACCTTTAGATTCTTTTGTAGCTTCTCTTTTTGTGAGGGGGCCACCTTCCTCTGAGGTTTATTTCTCCTTTTCCAAAGAGACTGGGTTTGCATTCCAAAGGGATTTGGTCTTCCGTACCTCAGGGCAACTCTAACATTGGGAAACTCCTTAATTTTTTATTATTTCCCAAAAACTCATTATCAGTGTTGGGACCCATATCTCTCCATCTGCCATTAATGCCCTGTGGCACCTTGAAGGTAAAGATATTAAATGTTGATTATGAATATGAAAATAGCATTCCTACAGCAAGGTCACAGCAAGCATAGTTTAGTGAATCAAGCAAGGCATAATGGTGATTGTCACTGTTCTAGGTGAAGCTATAAGGGTTCAGGAAGTGGTTTCTGTAGATAAAGAGGCTGAGAGCACTCTGTCAGGGCCTGTCGTATCTCTTTTCCTGTGTAATAATGAAATTCCTGGCCTTTTTTGTTTGTTTTTTGACTACACTCCACTGTGCTAGAACTTCTCTCCAGAAGATATCTAGCCTTCTCCAGCCCTGTGCTGGAGTCAAAGTCCTATCAGATCTTGAGTTCGTATACCCACAAAGAGGGTCTGGCCTTAATGCTTCTCTACTTACTAGCTATAGTGAGAGTTGACTTCTTTATATCCTTCCTTCATTTTATTACTTCCTCAGAACTCATTGCTAGGTGATCCCTGTCTGTCTTTCTACATCAGAAGCCAACCTGACAGTCACTAGTCATAACTAAGAAGATATTTATATTATCCTTTCAGATAAAAAATTTGTCTTCCCTTACCCAGGAACATAAAGAGCCTCAAACCATTATATTAGGTCATGGGAATGACCTAACATAATTTTTACTGGTATTTGCCATATCAAATACAACACAGGCAGCTTGCCAGGCTTGCCGTGCGGGTGGCTTGCGGCCACTCGAGCCGGGCTGTGATAGGCTCGTCTGCGGGATGGAGTTCTGATGAGAGGGAGGTGCGGATGTGGAAAATGGTGGCCCCCATGGAGTGGGGCATCGTCTGGCTTGTTGTGAGGCTCTGCTGGGGTGGCGGTCCAGGGCTAGAACCCACCATCCCTCCCAGGTGCCTCATGAGCGGCTGGGCATAGGGAGAGCTATAGATTGTAAAATGTATTAGTGTAGAATTACCCATAATATATTTTTTCAACTTAACACCTATAAAATATCATTTTGAAAAATAATTTTATCAGCTTACCATTGATTAACATTTTGGTGGAATTTCAGGACTTCAGCTTATTCATCTTTTTGTGTGTGTGGATATTGCCACCTCCATAGTAATAATGTAAAGAAAAGATCTTTCTCATATATGGTAGATAAATACACATAACAAGGGAACAACAAATGACTAAAGGCATCAGAAACTGAGATTTTGACTAAAAAACCGAGGCTCACTGGGAGAGGATTGTAGCTAGGATGGGCCTTGGGGAGGAATGGTTAAGGGAAGTGAGCACTCTAGGCATAGGTGTGGTGTTGGAAAATGTAAGCAATAGAAAGTATAATTAAAACTCTGCAAATCATAGTAATTCTATAAACTTACTGTAAAGCATGGTAAAATTCCAATAAAAAATGAAATTTCCAAATTCAACAATTCAACTCTTGCCCATTTGCTGCTGCTCTGGAAGACATTCAATGTGGCTGCCCACGCAGTGAGCAATCACAATGGTGCCTACAACTCAGTCCTCGGAGTGAATTCATATCTTGTCTTTTCCTCCCTTCCTTCAAAATGAAGACACACTTAGAAATATACACAACACAAAAAGACTTTGTCCTGAATAAGAGGTTGAGATAAAGTTAAACCATCTTCTTTTCTTCATTGGACGGAATCCAAATTATGGTTAGAAAAGAAACAGTAAGAGCGTCTTGGCAAGAAAGGCTTCAGTGGAAAGATCACACTCATTCCTCTGATTTAAACTTTGTGTACTGAGTGACCTGGGATGGGGAGACTGAAAGAAGAATGAGGAGAGGAAGATAGAAAGGGAATGGAAGAAGGCAGGGAGAATAAAAGTCCTTCTTCCCTCTTTCATCTTTAACCTGATCAGAAAAGTAGAGGTGGTTCTTTTTATCTGCTCTTATTTCTCACCTCCAGTCATCCCAATATTTGTTATTGATTGATACATTTTGGGATAGATGATATTATAATAGCAGGTTATCTTAATTTTACACTATTTTATTTACTTGGAAAATCAGCAGGTTTTTCCAAGCCCGGCCCATGTATGCCAATCCAGAGACTCACACACATGGGGGCAAGCTGCTACTTTCTCTCCCTGTGCCGAGCTGATCACAAGGTGTCCGGGAGGGATAGAGGGTTCTAGCTCTGGCCTGTCACAGCATAAGAGCAGCCTCGCAAGAAGCCAGAGGAACCCCCCCATACCAGGAGGCTCGCCATTTTCCACATATGGACTCCCTTCTTATCAGAACTCCACCCAGCAGAAGAGCTGATCACAACCCGGCTCATGGGGCCGCAGAGTGGCTGTGCGGTTCATCAATAAATGCTCGAGTTTTGAGGTGACTACAAGATTATCCCACCCACACGGCGAAGCCTGGCAAGCTACCTGTCGTATTTGACATGACAAATACCAGTGACAATTATAGACCTCATTCCCATGACTTGATGAAATGGTTTGAGCCACTTTATGTTCCTGGAGTGGTCAGATGCTCTTGGGCCATCTCACATGTGACAGGACATATTGAGATGTTACTGGTGCCTGCTTGAATAATCAATGATCTACGAGAGGTCTAGTGATTTTATCTGCACTTTACCCTTCCAATCTCACTGTTACTGACTATAATGTCTGTAGTTTCTTTAGTCCCATGGTAGACCTTAGTCATTCAACAGTAATTGCAACTGCTAATATTAATTCAATAAAAAGTTCCTTCCTTGATCTCTTCTCCAATTTCATGCACTAAAATCACCAATCTTCAAATATATAGGTAAGTATATTCCTCACCAGATTTGGGGATAGCTTAAAAAAGATAAGTTACCCTGCAGTTTTGTTGTCAAAATTTATGTCCTTTACCTGAGCACTTAAATATTTCAGTAGCAATGTTATCCTACAATAAATAAAAAAATCCTATTCCATTACTCTGTATATTATAAACAAAGAAACTTGCTAGCAGTTGATAAATCAATTTTGTGTTGAACATAGTTTGGATTTAAGTTATTAACCACATAGAAGCAAAACTGCCCCTTATTCCAAAACTTGAAGAAAAAAAATTCAGTGCTTATAAAAGGCAAAGACTAAAGTGAAACTTTAATAAGCAGGGAACTACTAAACTATGCATTAAATTATTCTCATGGCAACTGAAAGCTGGCAAACGAAAGTGTCTTTTACTTTAGAATAGCTCAAACTCTTGAAAAATATGGCTCCACATTACAGAAAGCACTACTAGTTTTGTTTATTTGCTTTTCTATTTGCTTTTCAATCACAAAAGTAATTAGAAACTGAGACAGGAGAATGGCCCCTGTGTAATACTGGAAATATATAATTGTAATATTTTCCTGGCTATAGAATAATTTATCTATTCTTAAACTTGTAAACATTGTTTTTGGACTCAAAACTGTATTTTATTCTTGAAAAATTTGAAAAGTTACAGCATTTTCTGTTGTGTAGCATGAAAAGCAAATCAACATTTTATGCATAGTTGTACAAAGATATTTTTCGTAATTCCTAACATATAAGACATTAATCTTAATCATTATATATCGCAAACTATATGGACCCTCAAGATGACTAATTCAGCATTCTGTGTAATTCTTAAAATGGGATAAAATGTTTTTAGCGTAATTCATCAAGGCAATTCTCAGAAGACAAATCCATTTCTAAGTAAGACTTGAAGTTTTTAATGATAAATAAATAGAAATGATTAGAAACATGTCCTTACTTTGGCAGTTTATTTGACTTATTTGGGAAGAGTGGATTGGATAACACCTTCAAGCACTATGCAAACTCCTGAATCTGTAGTCAGGAGTCATTCCTGGTGCTGCCCAAGGAATAAAAAGATATTACCACTGACAGCATGCAAGACAGGTGCCTCAATCCATATACTAGCTCTCTGAACTTTAGCAGATTATTTTAGAGTCTTTTTCATTTTTCCATTGCATTTGGGTTTCATCACTATCTATTAGCTTTATGCATAACACAAAGTAAATTACTTGATTCAAATATCATGGCATTGTTTCACATTATTTTTGAATTGTTCAAATTGAAATTTAATTTTTCTCTGTATAAATCATCTAGCATTCCTATCTATATTAACTTAGATATTTACATGCTCTGTATCTTTGTGTCTATCTAAGGGTTTATCTATAAGGATTTATCCCAATTCCTCTCTATATTTAAGCTCTCTGATAATATTTGCAAAGTTTTTTTGACTTAGTTATTGCTGATAATTGTTTAATTCAACATGCTTGACACTCTTCAATGTTCTAATTATATTGTCACCAGAAAAAAAGTTATTTGGTCTATTATTTATGCAATCACAGGTATCTTGATATATGTTTTATTTTCCATAGTATGGAAATACTTTGTTTTTTTTCTTTGTCGTTGTTTTTGCATGTTTTCTTCTTTTGCTTCAACATCATCCCTTTGTATTTTTGAATTTCTTTTGTTTATCGTGGTTTTCTTCCATAGATTTAATTTGAAGTTTGTACTGTAGCTTACACGTGAAGTTCTGTACTTGTGACTTATTGGGTATAGTGATCTAAGATTTGTTTTAAGAGGGCACAGTTTTACTTGTTCCGTTCTTTCTTGATGTTGGATAATTTTGGTTTCTTGCTACTTTTAGATGAAATTGTCCATTATTTTATTATTTGAAGGGTGCAGGTTGGGTCATACTCTATAATGTTCAGAGACTGATTCCATGCTCAGAAGTGATTGCTGATGATACTTAGGTTATATAATGTTGGAAATTCAAATGGTGATCATCTGCATTAAAAAAAGAACCTTATATCCTGTGCTCTCTCTATCCCCAATCCTTTTTTAAAGAGTTCATTTGATATTTCTTACAAACACTTTGGTGGTCATTGGTTAATTCTTGTTTGCCTATAAAAACCTTTATTCACCTTTTCTTGTACTCATAAAAAGTGATAATTTTGCAGAATAGAGTATTCTAGGTTGAAAGCTATTTTCCTTCACGACGTTAAATAGAGTATTCAATGTTTTATTATGTGCAGTTTCTGTAGATCTACCTACAAATAATATTGTTGAAGCACAGTAATTGACAATACCTTTAATGAGAGGGTCTCACACATCTACTTTACAATACTACACACTCCGTAAGTATCCAATGCCTTCCATCATTGTTTCAGTCACCTCCCAACCACTCTTCATCATTCCTACCCTAGGTCAGCTCAGTTCTACAAACAAGATATCATAGTTTATTGTCTGGCCAAATTTATTCTTTCCTTACTATGATTACAGTTAATAAACCACTTACTATTTTGTGCAATCTGAGGCAAACATTTCTGCTTTCCTCATTTAATTTAATAATTCTGCTTTCTTCATTTAATTTAATAATTCACATTTGCCACTGTGTATTCTATAATCTGTCTTCCTTTGACTTGTTGTTTTAGCATTACATCAGATATATTGGCAGTATGATATAATCCTATGATATTTTCTATGAATACTATGGTGCAGCTTTATCTACTGATGTTTGCAGACCTTTTTCTATAATGGAAATCAAGTACCAACACAGGATCACGGCTTTCTCTGTGTCTATTTATAGGATTATATGGTTATTTTTTCTCTTATTGATATTATGTATTATGTTGATTGACTTGCGAATGTTGAACCATCCTTGCATTCCGGGATGAATCCTTCTTGGTCATGTTGCACAATCTTTTTGATGAGTCTTTGGATTCTGTTTGCTAGCATTTTGTTGAAGATTTTAGCATCTGTGTTCATCAGGGAGATTGGTCTGTAGTTTTCTTTTTTGTGTGTTGTCTCTGTCTTTTTTGGGTATCAGGGTGGTATGTGTTTGATAGAAGTTATTTGGAAATGTTTCTGTTTCTTCAATTCCCTGGAAGAGCTTGAAAAAAAATTAGGAGTAGGTCCTCCGTAAAGGTTTGGAAGAATTTACTAGTGTTTCAAGAATCCATCTGGATCTGGGCTTTCGTGTTTGGTTCATTTCTTCATTCATTCCTTCATTCATTCATTCATTCATTCATTCATTTTAGCTTTTTTGGTCCATCCAGCGATGCTCATGGGTAACTCCTGATTCTGCATTCAGGAATTACTCCTGGCGGTGCTTGAGGACCATATGGGATGCCGGGGATCAAACCCTGGTCGGATGCATACAAGGCAAACCGCCCTACCCTCTGGACTATTACTCCACGCCAATTTTTAATTTTTTAAAAATTTTATTATAAGAGCATGAGGTAGACATTTACAAAGTTATTCACGGTTGGGACCTCCAGATGTCTGGAATCATTGCTGAGCTGGGGGCACAGCTGATTTCCCAGGCACTATCAGGGAGCATGAGCAAGTCCCCCTTTATTTTTAATATTTTATTATACCACCATTAGATATACAATTACAAAGATGTTCTTGTTTGGGTTTCAGTCATCCAGTATTCCAGCACCTATCCTTCCACCAGTGCCCATTTCCCACCACCATGTCCCCAATTCCCTTGCTACTCCCCTAGCCTGCCTCTATGTCAGGTTCCTTCTAACTTTTCTTTCTCTCTCTCTCTCTCTCTCTCTCTCTCTCTCTCTCTCTCTCTCTCTCTTACATTGTGGATTGCAATGTATGTATTTAGAGGTTATCATGTGTACCTTTTTTGACTATATCCAATGCTCAGTTCTAGACTGGTATTATCACTTTCGGCAATTATTAGCACAGTGTTCCCTTCTCTGTCTTACCTATCCTCTGACTCCCACACATATGATCAAGTCACCTTTTACCTCAAGGGACCAACGGCTAGCAGATAAAGACTCACAAATCCAGCAGAGTTCCAAGAGACTTTACTCAAACAAATTCTGCCAGTACAATCCTAGATCATGATAAAACCCAAACTTCCAATTCCTAGCTGGACACACTCTGCATGCTTGGATCTGGATCCTTAACTAAGATGGCCACTGGACCCTGATCCATGTGCTCAGTCTGAGAGCAGACACGCACAGCAGGTAGGTAGGGAGATGAGCTGTCAGAGAGCCAATCAGGCAGAGAAAAAAGAGTGGACAGAGAGAAAGAGAGAGAGAGAGAGAGAGAGAGAGTTGAAAAGAATGCCACTTCTTTTATATTCCTTTTGACACCTCCTCACACACACACACACACACACACACACACACATCTGCCTGGTTCAGGAGCACAGGTCTCAGGTCCAAGGTTAATCACTTCCAGGTTCATGAACCTACCCAGGCCTTTCAAATGCTAATTCTCCTGATCCAAGATCTTGCCTTACAAATTTTCCTGCAGGCACTTGTAAAGATATGAGTCAGGACACTGAGATGAAATGTACCTCAGGATAAATACATAGGCAAAGGTGCATATCTATACCATGAATATCCTATAGTCAGATATATATTTCTCCAAACTTCCAAGAGATCCTTTTCATTACTTCAGAGTAGTTCTGGGTACTAACCTTTAGAAATACTGAGAACCAAGCTAGCTTACCAAGAGGCAAACAGCATTCCTTTCTGGTCTTGTAAGGCTATTCTATTTAGAAGAGGATACAAACACAGCCAAGAAAATCCTGATAAAATTGTCCAGTCCCGTGGAGAGGATTCATGGGAGTATGAGTGGAAATACTTTAACCAGCTAATGTAGAATTCGTAGTAAGAATACTCTGCCACATGGAAAGTCACAGATCCAAACTGTCTTCTTGCCGCAATCTACAATATTACCTGTAGGAGACAGCTCTAGGCAAGATACAGGGGCTCTGGGCAGCTGTGACCAGGAGCCCATTAGGGTGTGTACTCCAATATCTGAGTAATAAAGTTGGAGTTCAATTTTAACTGGGTGGTAGCTCTTTGGTATGGGCATAATTGCTGGGCCTTCCAGAAAAAAAATTATCAGGAAGACATGAGCCTGATCTCCTCTGATCTCAGATAATCAGGAAGATGAAGGGGAATAAGGAGATAATTTTCTTTGAGAGTAAATTTGACCCAAGATTTTTTATCCAACACAAACTGCTATCATTATTTTGTCAAAACTGAAAAGTCCAAAACAGCTAGTTTTAGTTTCCTTTCTGATTTCATAGTGGATGAAGAACTCAGGTAATACTCTGTTTCTAAACTATGTTGCCTCATAAGTTAAAAGCATTCAAAGACTTCAGTAAAAAGCTACAGAAACCTCAAAATCTATTTCCCAGTAGATTTGAGCAATTTTGTTTCCATTTTACTATGCTTCATTTCCTGACTTTCTTTGACTTACTGTGAGATTGGGCCACCAAACCAGTTTTTGTAAATTATTGAATCATGGATGTTAGCTTTGAACTTATTTCACTGAAAGCCACTAATAAACAATTACTAGGAATCTCATAGGAAAAATATGTATTATGTAGTAAGCATAATGTAAACAATGCACTGATTCCCTGGTCTTATGAATTTGAATTGAGGTAGGAATGTAATGAATTTAGAGAATTTTTCATTTTCTAAAGTATGCATACCCCATCAAAAAAGATGATTACAAATAAATTCCAGAAAAGATTATAGTAAAACTGGAATTTTTCTGTCAGTTTTAAAAAAGGAGATCACAGCACCTGTCAGAACGCTGTAACTGCAGAGATCAAAAATGAGTTATTCCTCTAAACCACTTCCTTTTAAGAATTGCAAGACAGAGTATAGTATCAAAGTTTTATCTTTGATTAAATTTTGATTATGGACTAAGGAGGGGACAATAATGGTCTTATGTCTTTTATGCAGAGTCAACTGTTTTTTAGTGCTACATGCATTTTGGGCAAGCATCAAAAGAAATTTATTCTAAAACTCAGCTTAGAGGAGCTGAGAGAAAATTTCACAGAGTTTTTAATTGTCCTTCAAAAAATGTAACTGGATAACAAGGGGAAACAATGTTTACAGTTTTAAGTGAATCACTGTATAAATATCTTGATAATTTACACATTCTAAGGCAACTCATGACATTTATAACCTATTGAAAAAGAGCCCTATCTATGCACACTAAAATTTTAGTGAGGGTGCTTAATAACATAATAATATTCATGATCTGTAAGGAAGAAATTAGTGTAAGTTCTTATGGAACATTAATATGGCTATAAAAATCAAAACTAAAAGATGAAAGTGCTCAAATAATATTATTACATTTAAGAAATTAATTGTTGGTATACATAGCTTTACTATATTTGAATTAAAAGTGATGTCATTTAAATCTACATATCTTTTGTAGTAACTTCTACTTATATGGATTTTTATATTTAATAGTGACAATGAGACATTTCTTAGCAATAGTATCTATTATGTGCACTCAATGATAAAGTCTTACAAGAGCTGACATTACACAATGCAAACAAATTTCTTAATATAATTTCAAAATTTTCCATAAGCTTATTTTATTTCTTTGGCAAGAAGAATCCCCTATGTATCCCTTCCAACAATGGGTTTTACATGAGAAGCATCAAATTCCCTTGGCAAATAAATGGAGAAAATTTTGCAATATTATGGTATAGATTTTTTCAGAGCAATGTTAGTTTGCTTTGATATATAGAAGAATCTGTTCTACCACCATCTATTGAATTCAGTAGAAAACATTTCTATATGTATAATGCCATATTCAATCTGACATCTAATATATGTTAAATACATACACTCTTGGTCATATTACTTAGTTTACCAATGTTCTAATCACTGTCATCATTTATTAAGAATAAAGTTTTTAGGGGCACAAAAGAGAGTAAAGGGGGTAAACAGAAAAAAATTAATATTAGCATCTATATGCAACAATTTCTACACATATTTTCTCTTTTCCTTCTTGCACACATATATACAAAAATGATCTTTATTTTGACAGTCTAAAATGATCATGGCCATTGTTGCTCCTCACAAAAAGTAGTATATAGGTCTTTCAAATTTTAAGTAACAAAATTAACCTTCAACAATTTAAGAATATTAAACTTTTTTAAAAATGGAAAATGAAGCAAAAGGTTAATCTATCAACTAAATAGACAATGTCAAAAGTCACACATGTAAGGCAGAACAATAACATGGTCAACTTGTGAGGCAGGAGAGACAGTACAGCAGATAAAATTCTTGTCTTGTGTGTCAAGTCCTGTGTTCAAACCTGACATCTATAGGTCTCCTTGAGTACCAGGAGTGATCCCCGACTACAGGGCCAGGAGTAAGGCCTAAGTATATTCTGTTATGGTCCCAAAACAACAGAAACAACAATAAGACAAAAACTCTCTCTTCAAAAAAATAAAATACATGAAACAACTGAGTACTTGTACAATCAGTTCTATTTTCCTTCTCCTACATAAAATCAATCCCTTGTCATTCTCGTGGAATTACTACATGATCAAGAGATTTGTAGATAAAGATAGCATTCATGAGATACCATCTTTTCTAAAAAGAGATATTTCAATTACAAAGATTAATGTAGAGATATTATTAAAATTTACTTTGCTCAATATTAAATTTTTTAAAAGTTCTTATCACTTGTATCACTGCACTTCATTTGTCTTCCCATTGCTTATTGATTTGCTGGAGTGGGCACCAGTAACATCTCCATACGTCCTGTCACATGCATCTGCCCAAGGGCATCTGCTCCCTCCGGGAACATAAAGAGCCTCAAACCATTCCTTCAGGTAAAGGGAATGTGGTCTATAATTGTTACTGGTATTTGGCATATCAAATATGACCTGAGAAGCTTGCCAGGCTCTGAAAGAACTGATAAGAACTTTTTGATAAGAACAAAAAGTTCTTATCAATATGCAAAATTGGTATTTCAAGAGCATTGCATATGTGTAAGCTATTTAGTGAAGGACTTTTATTGTGCTGCAGTTAAAAAGCTTTGTAACAATTGGAACAATTCAAGTAATAGAATACTTGTAAGTTTACTTTCTAGAAATGCACTGAAAAGCAGATTTTACCTCATTACAATTACTTCTTAAACTCTTTTCTATTAAAATTCTCATACCATGTTCCTTCTTGGGAGCAAAGAGAGGGATTTAACTAATTATTTTGATAGTTTAAGAATTACGCAAAGGAGAAACAACTTAGGAATGAATAAATCTCATTTAGAATGCTTTCCTGTACTAAATATTGAGTAAAAAAATAGCACTTTTAAAATTTACTAAGAACTAATCACTGGCCATTATTTGCTCTTAAACTAGGTGTGTCTTTATAATAGTTTTAAGCAATCCCTATTTTTTGACCCTAAGTAAAGCAAATCAGTTTTTGAAGCACTGATTAAATTCAGTGGATACTCATTTAATTTCTTCAATGAATATTTTATTCTAATTATTAAATGTAGTGAAATTATGTGTAATGACAGATACACAGGGCAGAACTGGACACAAATACATGGGTCAGAGCTACTACCAGTTCTCCCTGTGCTCTGCTGATCATGAGGCATCCGGGAGGGAGGGCGAGTTCTGGTCCTGGCCCACCATCCCCATAGAGCCTCAGAAGAGGCCAGAGGAACCCCTGACCATAATGGCTGCCATTTTCAACATCTGGACTCCACAGCTCATCAGAGATCCACCCAAGAAAAAGCAGATCTCAAGCCCTGGTCATTCAGAGTCCCACTCTAGAGAAGCCTATTTCAAGCCCAGGTATGCTTGAACCAGAGACAAAGATACATGGGGCAGAGCTGCGACCAGTTCTTCCCCTTGCACTTTGCTGCTAAGCAGCCATAAGGTTCATCAGTAAATGCATGAACTAAGAGTCTACCTCTACTGGGAGCATCCTACCCACAAGGCAGAACCTGGCAAGCTACCCATGTTATATTCTATATGCCAAGTACAGTAATGATGATGGACGTCATTCCCATAAACTGACTGAATGGATTGAGGTTCTTCGTGTTCCTGGAGCGAGTAGATGCCCTATGGCTACACTAGCACAACAGGGACGAATATAGAAGTTTCGGTGCCAGCTTGATGCAAATTGATGAACAACGGGAAGACAAGTGTAATGAAATTAAGCTTACCTTACACTAATATACAAGCAAGAGTTAAATTTTGTAGACAATCAACAGTCAGCACACTTGTAAATAAATATTAAAAACATTTCTAACAATCAAGAGATAATTTGGAGTCACTTCTTTTTTTTTTTTTGTTTCAGTTTTTCTTTTTTATTTGTTTCAGCTTTTCTTTTTATTTATTTGTCATACCTGGATACTCATGGCTCTATGCTTCTGGCTGTGCTTCTAGCTCTGCACTTAAGAATCATTCCTGGCCATGTTTGAGGACCTATATTGGATGTCAAGGATCAAACGCCACATGAAAGGCAAACACCCTACTCTGTACTTTTGGTCTGCTACGACTTTTTTTTTTTGCTTTTTTGGGTCACACCCGGCAATACTCAGGGGTTTCTCCTGGCTCTACACTCAGGAATTACTCCTGGTGCTGCTCTGGGGACCATATGGGATGCCGTGGATTGAACCCAGCTGGCACAAGCCGGCCGCGCTGCAAGGCAAATGCTCTACATTTTTGGGCTATCGCTCTGGCCCCCATCCACTTATTTTTTTAACTCAATAATTATTCCAGTTCAGAATAATTTCTGGAGTCTATCCTGGGAACTCAAAATGCAAGGTGTTTGTAGGTCATGCCTGCATGCACAAGTGTGAGTACAAGTGAACACTGCCAAGGGTGACCCAACTATGAACAGAACACTATTCATTGCAGGTCATGCCTGTGTGAGCATACATGAGTACAAATGAAAACGATGACAAAAGTAGTGCACAGAAAATCAATGCAAATAAAGATGGGTGGCAGCTCTATAAAATATGTTCTTTTTTAGTCATTAACAATTATAACAAAGGTACACTGACTAAAGTAATTTTTGAAGAAGTGCTTTCCTTCCTGGCAAGTTAATTATAGGGCAACCACCCTCTAGAGTAATAGGCACCCACCCTTCCATTTTTCCCAAAAGCTAGATATCAAACAGATAAGCATAGGCCTACTCCCCAGGACCAAATACATTTTTTATGATTCACTCTAAAGGGAGTCTAAAAACAGCACACCTTACCTCACCTGCTTTTCATAACCTGATCCCCATAGCGTGTTGCTGACCTCTCCTTAGCAGACTCTATATATGACTTAAGAACTTGTTCTTCTTTGGAGCTATTATAAGTGTCTGATCTTTCTATACATCTTGGAGATAAGGGGATGTTCCTGCCACAAAAATATCTTTAAATATAAGATATCGGTACATAGATACTTAGCATCTACTTTTCTTTAATAAAAATTTACTATTTCCTTGTGAAATTAGCTTGCTCAACTTTCATAGTTTTATAGAGATGAATATCAACTCTATGTATGTAAAGAATGCATAATTGTTGTAAATGTTTGCAAAACTGCATTTGTACAAAATATTATTTTAATAAACTAATAGTTCTAGCCAAAATATCATTAATTCTGCATCCCTCACACAACTGCTGAAGTAAAAGAATGGAAAAAATAAAACAATCATAGTGTAAATAAAATTTTAATCCAACTTCAACTTCAATTTTCTTTCACTATGGCACCTGGAGTGATAGTACAGAGAATAGGGTGTTTGCTCTGCCTGCAGCCAACTCAACTTATATCCCCAGTATCCCATATGATCCTTTGTGCCTACTATGAGTGAGTCCTAAGGGTAGAGTCAGAAGTAAGATTTGAGTACTGCTAGGTGTGGGCACAAAATTAAAACAAGTAAAATATAAATTGTAAATATTGTAAACTTGTAGGATTTAATACTAATTTATAGTTGATTATAAAGAGAAAAGTCTTTAACTACATGGGGACTGAGTGATTGTACAGCGGAGACGGCAACTGCCTTACATGCAGCTAGGTTGAATCCCTGGTATCCCATATGGTCTCCCAAGTACCACTGGAAGTAATTCCTGAGTTCAGAGTCAAGAGTTACCCCTGAGCATCACTGGGTGAGACCTTTACCTCAAGATAGAAAAACAAACAACATAAAACTAGAATGAAATTTTATATTAATTGGCTATTTTTAAGGAGCAAAAAAATTGAGACCATAATGCACAAAATAATAAAAGAAAAATAGAAGAGTAGGAATTTGAGAATGTAAAGATATGAAGAGTGTATTTATATTAACAAAATGATGAAACAAAAAAATAGAGATAATCATTAATTGAATACATTTGCAAAGAGATGATACTTTTTCATTTACTTATATTTATGTAAGTATTAAAAAGAAAATACTATATTTTTATGCAATTTTATGTTCTGGATATTAGATCAAAACTTTTAAAGTGACATTATATATGGTCTTATTATTCCCATTTTACACATGAGAAATAGGCTTGGAAAACTAGTGTATCACTCAAGTTCATACAAGATAATCAAAACTATAATCCCTTACTTTGAATAAATCAGCCCATTCCCCAATCAGTTTTCTCTGACTTATAACATGCTTTCTGTTGTTGTTGTTTGGTAGGGATTTTTGGGGGTGCATACTCAGCTATTTTCATGGGTTGCTCCTCACTCTGCACCTAAGAATTACCCCTGATGGTGCTCAGAACCAAATGGAATCAAACACAAGTCAGCTTCTGCAAGGAAAACGCCCTGTCTGCTACACTGTTGCTCCAATCTTTCATATAATTCTTTCCCTGGATGTAAATAGTGATCATTGGCCAGAGGATGGTTATAGATACATAGAGAAAGAACAAAATCATAATCTACTATTTGAATAATTGGTATTATAAGACATTAGTTTAAAAATCAAGACTAAAAATATACCAAAAAGAAGAGAAAAAGAGAGAGAAGTGTCTGCCGTAAAGGCAGGGAGGTGAGAGTGGGGGAGGGAGACTGGGGACATTGATGGTGGGAAATGTACACTGGTAGAGGAATGGGAGCTGTAACATTTTATGATCAAAACCCAATCATGAACAACTTTGTAATTGTATAGCTCATGGTGATATAGTAACATTTAAATAAATTAATTAAATAAATACAATTATATCCCCCAAATTCCATGAAATGGGAGATCAATAAGGATGAAAGACAAAAATGTCTACATTATATATAAGGCAGTTACCTTGTCTAACAGTGACAGAACTTAGTAAATTAATGCCATTAAGAAAAATTTTAGTAGATCACATTTTTTGTTTATTTTCTTAAATTTAAATGTTGTGAACATTAAATTTTACCTTTGTTAAATTAGTGGAAATATTTAAAGTGATTCTGCATAGACCAATTATGTTAGTATCTGTACTATTTTCAGCTTCTTTCATAATGGGTCCCTGGAGTCACATGAATGTTCAAAATATTATATAAGATTTTGACTTTCTGAAAAATGGAGTAATAAAACAAACATAGATGAGTCCAAATGGGGAAAATATTTCAAATTAGTGGGAGACAACAACACAAACTTACTAGGTTTTATTTTAGTCTTACAAGTTCAGACTTAGAGAAAAAATAAGTGGCACCCTAAAATTCCAATAACAATTAGCAGAAACGGAACAAGATAAAGATAGCCGGTAGGAACAATGAGTAGGTTGCATGCCTTGCTCATGTCTTTTGATACCACAAATGGTCCCGAATACCCTGTCAGGAGTGATTCCTGAAGAAGCACAGAACAAAGATTAGGCAACAGTCCTGCTGACTGTGACCAGAAAGCAAAAAATAAAATTTTTTAAAATGTCCAATTAAATTCTGCTCTCAAGATTAAACTCCTGAAAATCAATGTTTGGAAAAATTCATTTTTAATTATATTTAAACACCGTGATTTACAAAGTTGTTCACTGTTTTCTGATCAAATGATATTCCAACACCAGTCCCACCACCATTATTCACTTACCAGCACCAAAAACCCTTGTTCCCCATTCAACTCCATTCCCTTGCCTGCTCCCTTAGAAGACATTACATTTCTTATTACAAAACATATATCAGAAAGGTACTGTTCAAAGTATGACCTCTTTACTGGATTGTTACATGTGAGTTAGACTATCAGTGTTATTAACTTATTAAGCAGAGTGGACTTCTCAATTTTTTTAAAAAAGAGGTTCATATTAATCTCTTATAATATTCAACCCTGAACTCATCACAATTGCAACTACAGAAAATTATTTCAAATATCCACTACTTCTGCTTATACCTGTTCTAAGCAGATACTTAGTAAATAATTCTGCGTTGTTTACTATACCTACTTATCTGATGTATGGTTGAGAAATATTCTCTTAGAAGAAGGTTGATGGGCACGGTTCAGTCTCCATATGGAAAAACAGGGACATTGAGCACTCTGTATAAGAAATCACTGATATGTTGTGACAAAGTAGCTATTGTGACTATACATTTTATTATACATACATCCACAAAAAGCAATGTGATAATGGATTAACAATATTTTAAAGCTTGAGGTGTCACACGGCCACAAATGACATCATATTCCCCAGGAATTTCAGAAATTGTAACTGAGTTACTCAATCATGGCTGGTGATAGATGTTTTCATACCTAGGCAGTTCATGGCCACAACCACCAGCCTTCTGCAGCACAGGGAGATGAGGGGAATGTGGAAGGTTCCCATTCCCAGTCTATGAAAACCTAGAGAGTTCAGTCACAGAAACCCACATACCTGGAATTTTTTTTAACATTTTATTATACCACCGTGAGATATACAATTACAACGTTGTTCACGCTTGGGGGTTTCGGTCACACAGTGTTCCAGCACCCCGCCCTCCACCAGTGCCCCTCAGCCACCACCCATGTCCCCAATTCCCTCCCCTCCCACATCCCGCCTAAATGGCAGGTTCTTTATCTCCTCTCCTCTCCCTCTCTCTCTCCTCCTTCTCCCACACATTGTGGGTTGCACTACATACACTTAGAAGCCATCATTTGCATTTTTTGTCTGTATTTAATGCTCAGTTCTATGTTAGTATCAGAACTTTAGACATTTATTCACACATGTTCCCTTCTCTATCTAAACCAACCTCTGACTCCCACACACTTGTGGTAATTTCCACTTTCGGTAAGATCACCTAGTATATTTATGTCATGCAAATAAATGCAGTCATTCTATGTCTCTCTCTTTCTTTCTGACTAATTTCACTCAACATGATTCTTTCCATATCCATCCATTTATAGGAAAATTTCATAACTTCATTTTTTTCTGACAGCTGCATAGTATTCCATTGTGTAGATGTACCACAGTTTCTTTATCCAGTCATCAGTTCTCGGGCATACTGGTTGTTTCCAGGTTCTGGCTATTGTGAACAGTGCTGCTATGAAAATAAAAGTGTGGATTGTGTTTCCGCTGTGCGTTTTTGGCTTTCCAGGGTATATTCCCAGGAGGCGGTATGGCTGGGTCAAAGGGGAGCTCAATTTCTAGTCTTTGGAGGAATGTCCATATTGTTTTCCAGGAAGGTTGTACAAGTCGACATTCCCACCAACAGTGTATGAGAGTCCCCTTTTCCCCACATCCACGCCAGCACTTGTTGCTTTTACCCTTTTGGATATGGGCCATTCTCTGTGGTGTGAGGTGATATCTCATTGTTGTTTGATTTGCATCTCTCTGATGATTAGTGATGATGAGCATTTTTTCATATGCCTTTTGGCCATTCGGATTTCTTCCTTGTCAAAGTTTCTGTTCATCTCCTCTCCCCATTTTCTAATGGGGTTGGCTGTTTTTTTTCTTATATAGCTGTACCAGTGCCTGATATATCCTGGATATTTACCCCTTATCAGATGGGTATTGGGTGAATATTCTTTCCCATTCTGTGGACTGTCTTTCTATCTTGGTTACTGTTTCTTTCGAGGTGCAGAAGCTCTTCAGTTTCATGTAGTCCCATATATTTATATTTTCTTCTAGTTGCTTTGTTAATGGTGTTTCACCTTTGAAGATGTCTTTAGCATCGATGTCGTGGAGGGTTTTTCCGATATTTTCTTCAACGTACTTTATGGATTCAGGTCTGACATTGAGATCTTTAATCCATTTTGAACTGATTTTTGTGCAAGGTGAAATTGAAACAGTAATTAAAAGTCTGCCCAAACACTAAAGCCCAGGTCCAGATGGGTTCACTGGCGAATTCTACCAAACCTTTAAGGAAGACCTACTGCCAGTCCTGTTCAAGCTCTTCCAGGAAATAGAAGAAACAGAAACACTCCCAAACAGCTTCTACGAGGCGCATATCACCCTGATACCCAAAGCAGGGAGAGACAATACAAAGAAGGAAAATTACAGACCAATCTCCTTGATGAACACAGATGCTAAGATCTTCAACAAAATACTAGCAAACAGAATCCAAAGACTCATCAAAAGATCATACATCATGACCAAGTAGGATTCATCCCGGGAATGCAAGGATGGTTCAACATTCGCAAATCAATCAACATAATACATCACATCAATAAGAGAAAAAATAAAAACCATATGGTCCTATCGATAGATGCAGAAAAAGCATTTGACAAGATCCAGCACCCATTCATGATTAAAACCCTCCAGAAAATGGGAATTGAAGGAAGTTTCCTCAAGATAGTCAAAGCCATCTACCAAAAGCCCACAGCGAGTATCATTCTCAATGGGGGAAAAATTGAAAACCTTCCCCTTAAGATCAGGAACACGACAAGGTTGCCCTCTCTCACCTCTTTTATTCAATATAGTACTGGCGGTACTCCGCCATAGCAATCAGAGAAGAAAAGGACATTAAGGGCACCCAGATAGGCAAGGAAGAAATCAAGCTATCATTATTTGCAGATGACATGATATTATACCTAGAGAACCCTAAACTCTCAACCCAAAAACTCTTATAAACAAAGGATAGGTATAGTAGAGTGGCAGGGTACAAAATCAATACCCAAAAGTCGGTGGCTTTCCTATACACAAATAACGAAAGAGAAGAAAGGGATATTAAGAAATCGAATCCATTCACAATTGTGCCACAGAAAATCAAATACCTAGGAATCAGCTTAACCAAGTGTGTAAAGGACCTATACAAAGAGAACTACAAGACACTGCTTCAAGAAATAAAAGAGGACACGAGGAAATGGAAACACATTCCCTGCTCATGGATGGGGAGAATTAACATTGTCAAGATGGTAATACTCCCTAGAGCTTTGTACAGATTCAATGTGGTTCCTATAAGGATTCCCATGACATTCTTTAAAGAAATTGACCAAACACTTCTGAAATTTGTATGGAATAATAAACCCCCAGGGATAGCTAAAGCAATCCTTGGGAAGTAGAAGATGGGAGGCATCACCTTTCCCAACCTCAAACTGTACTACAAAGCAGCAGTAATTAAAACAGCGTGGTACTGGAACAAAAACAGACCGGTGGACCTGTGGAATAGAGTTGAGTATCCTGACGCCCACCCTCAAAGACCTGATCAGTTAATCTTTGATAAAGGTGCAAAGAGTCCAAACTGGAGTAAGGAAAGCCTCTTCAACAAGTGGTGCTGGGAAAACTGGACACATACCTGGAATTTAAAACAGATTCACTCATGGTGGGTGGCTTGTCTGTCAGAGCAATGGAGTCGGGCCTAGAGCATGTTGGCAATTGTGGGAAGTGGTCTTGAGAGTCATCATTGGAACAGGCCTACCACAACCTGTCACCTCTTCTGGTTGCTTCTGTGTTCAGCCTGGAGCAGGAAGGACTGGAAACATCTTTCAAAATTCTTGCAAATACCAACATCTTAGCATGTGGAGGAATAAAGAACCAAACTATAGATTTCTTTTTGGAAAATACATGAAAATACTCTTTTCTTTTTTTCTTTCTTTCTTTCTTTCTTTCTTTCTTTTCTTTTCTTTCTTTCTTTCTTTTCTTTCTTTCTTTCTTTCTTTCTTTCTTTCTTTCTTTCTTTTCTTTCTTTCTTTCTTCTTTCTCTCTTTCTTTCTTTCTTTCTTTCTCTCTTTCTCTCTTTTCTTTCTTTCTTTCTTTCTTTTCTTTCTTTCTTTCTTTCTTTCTTTCTTTCTTTCTTTCTTTCTTTTCTTTCTTTCTTTCTTTCTTTCTTTCTTTCTTTCTTTCTTTCTTTCTTTCTTCTTTCTTTTTGTTCTTTCACCATATATACCTGTGCTTAAGGCTTATGCCTTAATCACTTAAGAACTTTCAGTTGAGAATTCTATATATGGCAAAAGTATCCTTCAGGAATAAAGGTGAATTAAGACTTTTTTTCATTGAGGAAGCAGTTACAGAATTTGTTGTCAATATTTCACACTAGTATGTGGATGAAATAAGAGTTATAAAAAGAAAGAAAATTATAATGTTGATTTCCTATCAATGCCTTGATAAGGAAGTAATAAGGTAGCCATTTAGCTCTTTTATCCTTATTAAACATCTTCCAATTCATGGAATATTCTGTATATTATTTGTTTAGTACCATTTTATTGATAATTTCCTTCAATGGCAAATATTTAAATATAAGATTATGATTTTGTACTTATGATTAAAGAATGAGTATGTTAAGCAAAAACCTAACTAGATGCAATACACTATCCTCAGACGTTTATGTAGATGTATATTGAAATAATTATGTGCTAAATGGGTGAACATAGAGATATGTGAATTTTACAGTTTGCTAAAATGTGTCAGGAATAAGTTCTGAAGCTGTTCATTCAGATATATACAGATATACAGTTTATATAAGCACATTATAACAACTTATACCAACAACTTACAAACTATAATAGAATACTCTAGTCTAAATGACTAAAAATAAATTAAAATAAAATTATAAAGTAGCCCAGAGAATACTATCAAAATGTACTAAATAGACAACAAAAATACACAAGCTCTAGACCCTATATATCAATTTTATTAAATGTAATCATAAATACCAATGAAAAGACAAAGATCGACAAAGTTGGTCAATATATAAAAATAAATTACATGTTAGCAATAAGAAGTGCATCATATTTAATAGATTAGAAGTAAACAATAAGAATAATGAAGAGTGTACTTGACACCTGTCCTCAAATACATGATCATTTCTCTTTAATAAAGGAGAAAAAGAATGAAATGGAGCAAGGAAAGCCTCTTCAGCAAGTTGTGCTGGCAAATTTGGCAGCTTGTGTGAAAAAATGAATTTAGACCTCTGTCTTACACTATGCACAAAAAGTCAGATCAAAATGGATTAAAAATTTCAATATCAGACCTGAATCCATAAAGTATATTGAAGAAAATATAGGAAAACCCCTCCATGATATTGAAGCTAAAGGCATCTTCAAAGATGAAACACCACTAACAAAGCAATTGGAAGCAAAGATAAACACCATATGGGACAACATGACACTAAATTTTTTCTGGAACTCAAAAGAAACGGCGACCAAAATACAAAGACAATGTGCAGAGTGGCAAAGAATATTCACCCAATACCCATCTGATAAGGGGTTACTATCCAGGATAGGGGCTGGAGCGATAGCCCAGCGGGTAGAGCGCTTGCCTTACACACGGCAGGTCTATGCCGGCCTGGGTTCTATCCCCGGCATCCCATATGGTCCCCCGAGCACCGCCAGGAGTAATTCCTGAGCAAAGAGCCAGGAGTAACCCCTGAGTATCGCCGGGTGTGATCAAAAAAAAAAAAAAAAAAAAAAAATATATATATATATATATATATATATATATATATATATATCCAGGATATGTCAGGCACTGGTAGAACTTTGAAAGAAGAAAACAGCCAACCCCATCAAAAAATGGGGAGAAGAAATGAACAGAAACTTCAACAAAGAAAAATTCGAATGGCCAAGAGGCATATGGAAAAATACTCATCATCACTAATCCTCAGGGAGATTCAAATAAAAACAATAAAATTATGAAATCAATTCTGCCTATACCCTCATTGTGTCTACTCCTGAGAATCCCAAAAGGCAGGGAAGAAGCTCTTAACATAAGCTAAATTTAGCAGGACCCTAGATCTCAGTAGAATATGTCACTCAACATGTTCCCAGGAATGGTATTGCTGGGTCAAATGGGAGCTCAGTATTTAGTTTTTGGAAGAAGGAGCTGAACAAACAAAACTAAAAAAAAAAACTGCTTCAAGAAATAAAAGAGAACATTAGTAAGTGGAGATATATTTATTGCTCATGGACTGGGAGAATTAACATAGTCAAAATAGTAATATTCCCTAGAGCTTTATGCAGAGTCAATGTGGGCCCCTATAACAATATCCACACATTCTTCAAAGTTATTGACCAAAACACTCCTGAAATTTGTATGGAATAATAAATGCCCATGAATAGCTAATGCAATTCTGGGGGGAGATGGTGGGCATCACCTTTCTCAACTTCAAACTCTACTACAAAGCAGTAGTAATTAAAACAGCATGGTATTGAATAAAGACAGATCTGTAGTACTATGGAATAGAATTGAATATCCTGACACAAACTCTCAAATATACTATCACTTAATATCACTTTAAGTGCATGGCAGGTTCTAGCCCGGGCCTGCCACCCCAGCAGAGCCTCACAACAAGCCAGACTACCCCCTACTCCATGGGGCCCGCCATTTTCCACATCAGGACTTCCCTCTCATCACAACTCCACCTAGCAGAACAGACTATTACAGCTGGGATCATCAGCACCCACCCTGCAGCAGTTTTTTTTTTTCAATCCGGCACAGGTATGCTGAACCAGAGACTCTCCGACATGGGGCAGAGCTGCTACTTGCTCTCCCCTGTGCTCAGCCACTCATGAGGCACCCAGGAGGCATGGCGGGTTCTAGCCCTGGCCTGCCACCCCAGCATAGCCTCACAACAAGCCAGACAACCCCCTGACTCCATGGGGCCCGCCATTTTCCACATCTGGACTTCCCTCTCGTCACAACTCCACCCAGCAGACCAGACTATCACAGCCCGGCTCTCACGGCCGCTAGCAGCTGTGCGGTTCATCAATAAATGTTTTATTTAGAGGTGACTACAACAGTATGCCACCCGCATGGCAAGCCTGGCAAGCTGCTCGTGTAGTATTTGATATGCCAAATACCAGTAACATTTATATTAGGTCATTCCCGTGACCTAATATAATAGTTGAGGCTCTTTATGTTCCTGGAGCAAGTGGATGCCTTTGGGTTCTCCTAGCATGAGACAGGACGTATGGAGATATTACTGGTGCCCGCTCTAGCAAATAGATGATTAATGGGAAGATAGTGATAGTGAATATCACTTAAAAAACATCCAACCCCCCACTAAGAAATGGGGAGAAGAAATGAACAGAAATTTCGTCAAAGAAATTCAAGTGGCCAAAAGGCATATGAAAAATTGCTCTTTATCATTACTTATCAGTGAGATGAAAATCAAAACAGCAATGAAATATCAACTCACACCACAGAGACTGGTATACATTAGAAAGAACAAGAACAAGCAGTGCTGGCGTAGATGTGGTGATAAAGGGGCTCTCAGTCAGTGTTGGTGGGAATGTCGACTGGTTCAGCCTTTTGGAAAAACATTCCCGTACTTCTGTTTTTATTAGCCAAAATTGTTTGGCTTCTCTTTTTTTTTCTTTTTGGGTCACACCCGGCAATGCTCAGGGGTTTCTCCTGGCTCTGTACTCAGGAATCACTCATGAGTGGGGGGACCATATGAGATGCCGGGGGATAGAACCCGGCCGGCACAGGCCGGCGGCGTGCAAGGTAAACGTCCTACCTGCTGGGCTATCGCTCCGGCCCTGTTTGGCTTCTCTTAAGTACACCATCCAATCTATTGTGTTACTGCCATGACATCAGTATTGTAGATTTTGGAGTTGTCATATGGCCGGAAAAATGTCATGTGCTCCAGAAAATACAGCATATTTAACTGGACAGTCTGATAAAGACATTACACCAGCTGCTTTGGGGTGTGGAAGTGGTTTCTGGGGCTTTGTTAGTGCAGAAGCCGGCGCACCCCACATAGAGATTTCTCCAGAGTCAACCTGGAACTGGTGAACCAGTAGGTTATTTTTTTAATTCAAGCTAATAACCTATTTTTCTTTAGATATTTTTTGAGGACAGTACAGTTAACACAGCATATTTTATAATGAGAAGGCTTTTAGAGATTTCCTTTGAGCTTTTCTAATGAATATTTTTCTGGAACCAACAGGCAAGAACAGCACAATTGCTGCTGTGAGCAATAGAGATTTATACATTTTTTCCTCTACTATTGAGCACTAAAATAAAAACAATATAAAATTTGGATTAAAGATCTCAAAGTCAGATCAGAACAGATAAAATTTATTTATTTAGTTTGTAGACCACACTGATTTATTTTTAGATTACACCTGATTTATTCATAGATTATTCCTGACTCTGGATTCAAGGACCAATCACTCCAGTTAGGGGCCCATATGTGATATTAGGAATCAAATCCTTGTTGGCTACATAAAGACAAGTGCTCTACCTTTTTGTACTATATTCTCAGCCCCGTAAAATATTCTAATTTTTTAAATTAATATCAATATTTACACCATCTCCACTGTCCAACCAGAGATGAAGTATCTCCATGAGATAAACATTTCTAATGTGCTGATATATTTTGCTCACATCTTGAAACAGTACAAAGGAAGCTGAAGATGTAGAATTAATAATGTATATTGGATTTTTTTCCTCTGGACATTTCCTCGGACAATTTTCCTGGAAAATTCCTTTCATTATTTATACCATGGGTTGCATAAAAGCCAATAAATGGACCAAAATAACATAGTATGATTTAGCCTAAATCTTAGTTTAAAATTCACTAAATCTAATTCCTCATAATAAATCTTTTTTCTTTGATGTAGTCAATGTCTTATGCTTCTGAAGGGAAAAAAAGAGAGTGATATTTTAAGAGATGCATAACACAGTTCAGCAGAATTTTATATGACCTGAGCCAGATAGCAAAAGCCATAAAAGTTAAGACAACATTATTTTAATTTTTCTCTTTTCTGTAGTAAATGTTGATGAGTACTACTTTTCAAAAACAATATAACTAATATACATTTCCGTTTATTCATTTTAACAGTATTTGTCACTAATAACGCACAAAGTATTTTAATATACATTGACAGAATTTCATTATTTCATAACAACTAATAAAATTATTTTATGTCACTGAGTATAACCCACATTTGAGAGACACATATGCTTACATGTATTTAATTAACCTCGTAGATTTACTATGAGAAAATACTCTTATTATAGCCTATGTTTCTTTCAGTTGAGGAAACTAAAAACAGAAAATTCATATAACACTCATAAACCTGAACATTCACTATTATTTCTGTAACATGTTACAGTTGGTATATGTAAATTTCAAAATTATCATTTTTTTCTCCTTTATTCCTGTACCAAAGTACAAGTTCCAATGCCTACTTGTATAGCCTGTTTAAAGCTATCGTGTAACTGACATTATGCCTCTTTACTGTGAAATAATTTTATTAGACTACAGAGTTTTAGAGTAATTTAGCATTTTTCCCTTTCCTTTGTGTTCTTACTCTCACAGCAATAAAGTCTCTAAGTTTTTCTTGAGGTAAATAGCCTGAAAGTTTCCTGATATTCAGAGATTATACAAATGTTGAAGTGTTGTAATTAATTTACTTGGTAAGAAACACATATCCAAGATACCAGGAGGAAGAGAGCAGCATGGAATGCCTTCAAAAACATCGAAGAAATAGCTAAAAAGACAAAGAACCTCCAGCTCGGGCACATCTTTCGACTCCATCATTCTCCCTGCATTAACATACGCCTCAGAGACCTGGGCCCTACGAAAGCAGGATGAGAATGCTATTCGGGTCTCCCTGGAATATCATGCCTCACTCAAGTGAGAGAAGGAATCTGGAGCTATGACCTCCATCGCTGTTCCACAGTCAGGGATGCTGTCTCATTTGCCAAGGCATGGAAAATCAGATGGGTTGGACATGTAATGTGATTTGGAGACAACCACTGGACTAGAGCCATTACCGACTGGATCCCATGGAATGTCAAAAGGTCACATGGCTGCCCACCTACAAGATGGTCAGACTTCTTCCTCAAGACCCTGAATGAACGGTTTGAGGCTCTTTGTATTCCTGAAGCAACCAGATGCCATTGGGCTACACTGGCACATGATATGGTCCAATGGAAATGTTACTGGTGCCCGCTCGAGCAAATCAATGAATATCGGGATGTCAAGTGATCAATTGATATGAAAATTAAGGGAAGAATTCCCTACAATTTTATGAACTTAATGATAACATAGAAAAGGACAATTAGACCAATAATTTATAAACACAAATGCAAAACCTACAATGTATAGCAAACTGAAACTTGTGACACATAAGGACAAAACTTTAAACAAATGTAATTAATAACATATTTTAAACTTAAACAAATTTTAATGCAGTACTGTGATTCATAATACTGGTAATAATGGTGTCATAGCTATACTATTTCCATACCATATCCATGACCATAATGCCTACTTTACTCCACAAAGATCACAAAAGTTATTTTAAAGACCATTGTTTAACATTAAATGATTGTTTAATGTTAAACCAAACTAATGTTTAATGTTAAGCAGTTCTTTAAGCAAAAGAGTATCACATTAACACAATTATGAGAAAATCATAGTATTATACTACTAAATAAAAACACTGATAAAACTAAATATCATTTAAGGAAACTGAAAGTAGAAAAAACAGAGACCTTTTCTTTCATTTAATCAGTCAACAATTGGTTCAAACTAAAAAAACCTCAGAAATTTAGGAGCCACCAGCTAACAATAATCTCATCTACAAGCACTGTAAGTACCCAGGAAAAGTCAGGGCAATATTGGTGGCATGCACTGCCAAAGAATGAACCTTGACAACTATCACCAGTTTTATTTTGGGAATGTTGTTTTGGGGTGTCATCACGGTAATGAGAAATCAGAGCTTCTGCACAATTTTGCTGGACAGTGAACTCCTGTTCACCAGCAGACATGGGTTAATGCTACCAAAACAAGACTGGAGTTATTCTTGTTATTAGCTACTATGATCAAGTTACAGTAAAGTTCTGGAAAGAAACAGCTCCAAATTAATCTGTCACGAAAAGCCAAATTCTTCATCAGAATAATTGGGGAAATTAGGGAGTTGGGGGAGGTCTGTGTCCTGGTAGCTTGAAGTCACATAAAGAAGGTTCATTAAACACTGTAATTTCTACTACAAGACACTGCTCCAAGAGATAAAAGAGGACACAAGGAAATGGAAACACATTCCTGCTCATGGATGGGGAGAATCAACATTGTCAAAATGGTAATACTCCCTAGAGCTCTATACAGATTCAATGCAGTCCCTATGAGGATACCCATGACATTCTTCAAAGAAATTGACCAAACAATCTTGAAATTTGTATGGAACGATAAACCCCAAGGATAGCTAAAGCAATCCTCGGGAAAAAGAAGATGGGAGGCATCACCTTACCCAACTTCAAACTGTACTATAAGGCAGTAGTAATTAAAACAGCATGGTATTGGAATAAAAACAGACCCGTGGACCTATGGAATAGAATTGAGTATCCTGACACCCAACCTCAAACACATGATCATTTAATCTTTGATAAAGGTGCAACGAGTCTAAAATGGAGTAAGGAAAGCCTCTTCAATAAGTGGTGTTGGGAAAACTGGGCAGCGACATGTAAAAAAATGAATTTGGACCTGTGTCTAACACCATGCACAAAAAATCAGATCAAAGTGGATTAAAGATCTCAATATCAGACTTGAATCCATAAAGTACATTGAAGAAAATATAGGAAAAACCCTCCATGACATTGAAGCTAAAGGCATCTTCAAAGATGAAACATCTCTAACAAAGCAACTAGAAGAAAAGATAAATATATGGGACTACATGAAACTAAAAAGCTTCTGCACCTCAAAAGAAACAGTGACTAAGATACAAAAAGCAGTCCACAGAATGGGAAAGAATATTCACCCAATACTCATCTGATAAGGGGTTAATATCCAGGATATATCAGGCACTGGTAGAACTTTTACAAGAAGAAAACAAACAACCCCATCAAAAAATGGGGGAGAAGAAATGAACAGAAACTTCAGCAAGGGAAGAAATTCGAATGGCCAAAAAAACATATGAAAAAATGCTCATCATCACTAATCATCAGAGAGATGCAAATCAAAACAACAATGAGATACCATTTTACACCACAGAGACTGGCACATATTCAAAAGAACAAGAACAACAAGTGCTGGCGTGGGTTTGGGGGAAAAGGGGACACTCATCCATTGTTGGTGGGAATGCCGGCTGGTACAGCCTTTCTGGAAAACAATATGGACATTCCTCCAAAGACTAGAAATTGAACTCCCATTTGACCCAGCCATACCACTCCTGGGAATCTACTCTGGGAAACCAAAAATACGCAGCGGAAACACCATCCCTACTTTTATGTTCATAGCAGCATTATTCACAATAGCCAGAATCTGGAAGCAACCCGAGTGCCCGAAAATAGATGACTGGATAAAAAGCTTTGGTACATCTACACAATGGAATACTATGCAGCTGTTAGGAAAAATGAAGTTATAAAATTTGCCTACAAATGGATGGACATGGAGAAGATTATGTTGAGCGAAATTAGCCAGAAGGAGAGAGACAGTTACAGAATGACTGCATTTATCTGCATAACATAAATATAGAGGTACATATTATGATACCAATATCCAAGGTCAAGTGAAACATACATCAGGAGGTCCTGTCAAAGGTGGGAAATTATCACAAACGTGTGGGAGTCAGAGGCTAGGTAAGACAGAAAATGGAACAGTGTGCTAACAATTGTGAGGGTACTAATGCCAACCTAGAACTGAGCATTGAATAGAGGCAAAAGGATACACATGACAACCCTTTAATGTATGTTCTGTAATCCATAGTCTGGAGAGGAAGGAAAAGAGAAAGATAGAGAAATGGAAAGAAATAAAGAACCTGCCATGGAGGAGGGCTGGGGGAGGGGGAGGGAACCGGGGACGTTGGTGGTGGGAGATGGGCACTGGTGGCGGGATGGGTGCTGCTACACTGTATGACCAAAACCCAAATATGAACTTTTTTAATTGTATATCTTTGTAATTGTAAAAATTAAAAAAAAAAAAAAAAAAAAATGAAAAAAAAAAAAAAAAAACACTGTAATTTCTTTTCTCCCCCAACTCCCAAAAGAGAATAGATGCTATTTCTAATATTTCCTTAATCTAAGATTATATTTCAAAAACAATAGTTTAGGACAAACCTCATACTCAAAAAGCTAAAGGGGGCCTGGAGCAATAGTTCAGCAAGTATGGCATTTGCCTTGCATGCGGTCAACCAGGGTTCTATCCCAGCATCCCATGTGGTACCCCCAGAACCACCAAAAGCAACTTCTGAGTGTAGATCCAGGAGTAACGCCTGAGCATTGCAGGATGTGAAAAAATACTAAATAGTTAATGCTATGGAGACACCAAGATAAGGATGAGAGATAGTACTCTATCTATTCAAATAGTACTGAAACAACTAGTTCAGCGATAAAATGGTAAGAGTCAATTGTCACTTGTCACTTGTTAATTTTAACAAAAAAAAATTATAAAACTTTAAAGTAATTCCTAGAATAAATTATTAAAATAAATGAACTCAATACAGTTTAAAGATATCTTAAAAATCAATCTAATTATAATATTCGACAACAAAAAAGAATTAGAATTATGAAAATATTACTGGAAACACGGACAAGTTCCTAGAGAGAGCACATGGTATAAACTATTTGTGTTCCATACAGTCAACCCTAGCTTGTGTTGCATTAAGTCAATCTCTGGCACAAAATATGCTTCCCTGAGCATATATAGGAGTCACTGCTGAACATAGAGCCAGGACCAGATCTGAAGCACTGAAAAATATGGCCCAATCTCAAGACACTTACTAAAAGAAAAAGGAATGTGGAGAAATGGGCATTGATAGGGGAAAGTCAATTTAAAAATAAAGAAATCAATTAAGTATTTCACTTAACTTACAGAAGTTTATCACTGGAAGATTTTTAGTAAATTGAAAAAACTACAACTTTTATTACCATTTTTTTCTTTGCTTTTTTGGGTCACACCCAGCAATATTCAGGGGTCATTCCTGGCTTTGTGCTCTGGAATTACTCTGGCAGTGGTTGGGGGACTATATTCAGGGGAATCGAACTTGGGAAGGCCACATGCAAGGCAAATGCACTACTCTCTGGACTATAGCTCTGGCCGTTAATTTTTCTATTTCAATGGGACTCATGCACGCCCAGTGGTGCTCAATGGCTTCTTCCAGCTTTTTTGCTTTAATGTTCAGAACTGGCGGTTTTTTGGGTAACATGTGGTGTAGAATCAAATGCAAGTTTGTAGTATACAAAGAATACACTCCAGTCCCTTGTGTACTCACTCCCTTGTCTACTTACACATCCTTAATGGAAAGCCTATGAGAAGAATAGAACCCCATAGCAGCAGACACCCCTGAATGGACTTAGAGGAAAATTCTACTGTGATCAGTCGAGAATGGATGTTTGGTTGAGCAAGAGATGAAACAGCAAGAGATTTTATGCACAGGCTGATCCTCCCACCAAAGGGAACAAATAAGCTCTCCACAGATGGACAGACAACCTGCCACCCCACCACTTCTCCCCTCCTTCTCCCTTCGAAGGTATGAAAAAAAATCTAAGATCTTCAAATGAAGTGCTATGGTGTCTCCTAGTGGATAAATAAAGCAAATGCTTAAGAAAAAAATCAATATTTGGAGAAATGAGACAGTACTTCAGAAATTAATCTGATTGTCACAGAAATGAAGAGGCTAAAGAAATAACTAAAATATAGCCGGGCGATAGCTCAGCAGGT